>JAPMOR010091354.1:383444-458568 GCA_026543865.1 Argiope aurantia | reverse complement strand
AAAGAGAAGTTAAAATATCCGTTTGCTTTAATTGAAAGTATTTAAAAAAATTTTTTTAGCGTTTATTTTATAAAAAGAGATTGCGTGCCGTATTTGGTCCCAGTAAGCCGAACTGTCTGTTTTGTCAAGCGTTCTGAATGATATTTCATCATGTGAGTCACGATAGTCTGTGTATATTACCATACTCCAAAATGTAATTCGATTTAATCATGTCCAATGTTTTTGTAATTTTTATGAAAGTATTTTTAACTCAAAATACCCTTCTCAATACATAGTTGCGTCCATATATCTAAATTACTTCACATAGCCAGTTGATTTGCTAATCGAATTATTAATACACCCTTTTGATATTCACAATGGAAGTTTATGTATTTCTCTAAGATTATAAATTAAATCTCTTATTTTCTGGAAAACAATCCATAAGTTTGAAAAATGGAAAAGTTACGTAGAAAAAAAATTATATAATTTTTAAAAAATGTATAAATATTTTTTTTCTTCCTAATTAATGAAATTAGATATGTATTATGCCTCTCATTTTTAAGTCTCAGTTCTCAATTTTCATCATTTAGCTAAGAAATATGGAAAGAAAAACATAATATAAATCAGCGAGAGTGGTCTACGCATAGCTTTCTCGTATATTCTCAAATATATGTGTTTATGTATTATTAAACAATGGCAAACAATAATTGCGAAACAGCCTATAGGTGTGCGATCTTTGGCAATTAATCGCTGGGAGGCAGTTAAACACAAGTACTAGAAAATAGAATGTGTATTTGGTCATTCTTTTTTCTAGAAGATCGAAACCAAAATTTAATGCTGAAAGTCTTGTGTCCTGGCATACGTTAATAGTATCCTGACATACATTAATCCCTATCACATACCAAATTTAAATTATTTACAATATCTTGTTGTTTATAAATTATTGCATTTGTATGCATGAGAAAATATAAATCGACAAAGGTCAATTCCTTGACAGAATTGCTTCAAAATGTTATAAGAAACTAGATTTTAGATGCTAAACTAAAATGTAAGTAAAGCATTATAAAGTACATGTAAAAGTAAGTAAAGCATATTGATAAAAATCTATAAATAAAAACCATATGCTAAATTTCACTAAGTTAGCTTTAAATAGTTTTGGGTTATGGTATTCTTAGATAGATATAATTCCGTAATTGTGTTTTTCGACTTGGGTACTCTGAAATAACGGGATTTCTCGAAATCTCGAATTCGAATTTTTAGATGATTACAATAATTCCGATTCGTATGTAAGAATCAGCAGGATTGGTCCCCCCAAAACCTTCTCGCATACTGTGTAATAAACTTGTCATGACAGGGGACGTCTTACATGGAAATGGCGTACAATAATTACGAAATATTATTTTTTGGAGTGAATTTAGCATTTTTACTTAATCTATCGTGTCCTTATTAGCAATTAATTTCTGGCATACGTCAATAGTATCCAAAAATCGAATTTGGGCTTCAAACGTGTTTCCTCAACCGATTGAAACAAAACTTTAGTACAAATTTACACTAGTTGTCACAAATTCCCGTACCAAATTTGATATTTGATATATTAAGTCTTTGAGTTATCGAGTTTACTTGTTTCTGAAAGTGTACACTGACAGAAAGTTAATCCTCTTTTGAATTTGACACAAAATTTAATAAGTGCCTATACTAAAGGTGGTAAATCTGAGTAACGAATTTCATCTATCTAGCTCTCTTCGTTTTGTAGTTATCGTGTAACTTACATTCGCACATTCGGACAGAAGAACTACCTTCCGTCCGGATGTTCAAATATAAGATGAAAACTACCTTTGATCAGATTTTATTCAAAATTTGATAAAAATCTGCAAATTTGGCGTAAAGACCATATGTTAAATTTCATCCATCTAGCTCAAAATGTTTTTGAGTTATCTTTGTCCCAGATAGACAGACGAAAGACATTTTCCAAAAATGGATTTTTCGAACTCATGGAAGTCTAAAACGTGGAAATTCGTCAAAAGCTCGAATTTGAATTTTTGGACAATAATTATACTTTATAATACGCATACGAGAAAGTGAATGAAATTTATTGATAAATGCTTTTACTTGTGCTCAAAGTTTAAATCTTTTCCGGTAGTTGCATTTTTTGACTGATGCTTTTCGGTAAATAAACCGTGACGTCACTGAAGATGAGTTATTTCTGAAAAAAAGAACTGCACTTTATAAGATCAAATTCAGGAAACGTTGTTTACGACTTTCCTCCCTTACATAAAATCAGTGACTCTTTTCCTATTTTTCAACATTTTTCATCTTTTCATATATCACGCTTCTCCTCGTTGTCTTCGATGTAGTTATTTGTGAGGAGGAAATTGCTGATGAAAAGTTTAGGAACTTTTGTACCAAGTTCGCTAGAACGAATTACCTTTCTTTATTCTTGTTTAGATAGTTTAGGTGATTTTTCAAGTTCTTATAAAGTTTTTTTTTCTTTTTGTATGTGTGTGTGTCCAATTTTCTACGAAAAGAAGTGTTATTAAGAAAATAATAAAATTATTTGAGTTTGAAAAACTGTAAAGTTGTTACCTCCCCCCCCCATCCACGGAATTTTCAGAATTCTATTTAAAAGTCTTTTATTTCACAGTGTATCTGTAACTGCACATCGAGTAAATTTTGCATAAATGAATTAATTATTTTTATTTTTGATGTCATTGCCTTAATTTATTAAAATATTTTGTAAATAAATTTGAAGTAGATCCGATTTAAATGAGCAATACTTCAACAAGTTATCTCATTCAACTGTAACCATGTGTCACCTTATGCTTCTCTCTGACGTCAGATTTTTAATTCTTCCTGCAATATGAGGAAAACATAACACAATTTAATTACAATGATATATTTGACGCGTGTGTCACATGATCACGCAAAAATACAATAAATTAATCTTTATATATATATATATATATATATATATATATATATACAGGGTGTTGCCGAATTCGACCGACAAACTCAGAGGGGTGATAGTAGGCATCAAGAGGATAAAGAATCCCCATACAACATGTTTAGGGGGTGAAAATCGCAAAAATATAGGGAGACGGAAAACTGCTGGAAACTGTAAAAAATTAATAAACAAATAACAAATGATGTTTCAAATATGAATTTCTTTTATGTGAAACCACATTCTTAAAGGCTGTTTTTCATGTCAGTAACATGCCGATTTGATGAAGCAGGGGTCCTAAATTATTGAAAACGGAAAAGTATTTTAGAACTCTTATCTGCAAAAATATTTAAACTTTAAGAAAAATAAAAGCTTGAAAATATGAAGTATTTTATACTCTTAAATTTGATATAAGTCTGTAGTGTGAAAACTGAGGAGGTTTTAAGATATTCAAGAAAACTAAAATGTTTGCCGGGAAACATCGCTGCAACATCAGCACTGTTGTTTACAGAGGGTGTTGCCAAATTCGAAAGGTAAATTTAGAGAAGTGATAGTAGGCATTAAGGAGATGAAAAATTATCATAAAACATAGGGTCGCAGGAGACGTTTATTCTTTGAAACTCGCAAAAACAGACATTAGAAGAGACAATTAGCCTGGCGAAGAGAGCGGCTCTATGAATGCGAGGATTTGGAACAAGGCAGTCGAGAAGAAGCTTTCTCGTATGTAAAATTTCCATGCGTTCGAGGAATATAAAAGCAGCGAGCATTGCAGAATTTATGGTTCGATGATATAAGAGCAGCTTGTATTCATTAAAGAGCAGTGCAGAATTGATAGTCGATAAGTTTCATTCGTAAACTACTTTTTCGTTTTCAATAATTTACGACCCCCTGGTTCATCAAATCGGCATGTTACTTAAATGAAAAATAGCCTTTAAGAATGTGCTTTCACATAAAAAAAATAATATTTGAAACATCATTTGTTATTTGTTTATTAATTTTTTACTGTTTCCAACAATTTTCCGACTCCCTATATTTTTGCGATTTTTACTCCCTAAACGTCGTTTGAGACCCCGTGTTGTATGGTGATTCTTTATCTTCTTGATGCCTACTATCACCTCTCTGAGTTTGTTGTTCAAATTCGGCAACACCCTGTATATATAAACACAAAAAATGTAATACAAAAAAACCTTGATATTTACGTATTTAATTTAGTCTTATATATCACATATAGAAGTCACTATTTTCAGCGCGGCTTTTCCATTATTTTGGGCAACTCCTGTATGTTGATGATGGAAAAACGGATTCGTATCTGTCTCTCGGATGTGTATGTGTGTGTATATATATATAAATATACGTAAATACCAGTTTGTTTGTACTACATTGTTGCTTATAGTCCGAGGGGTGTGTGCGAATATATTGTGCATCATTTAGCTTAATTTCTAAGCTAAGATGAGATACTTGTCAGATTTCCAAAGAGTACAGATAGGTCAAAATATTATAGTGCAGAAATTTTTAAAAAGTGAGTTAAATAATTTAGTATTCAATTTGAAACTTAAATAAAAATGTTTTTTTGGAATATAGTTTTTAAAAAATACTTGCTACAAGAGTAACATTTTCTTGGTATAGAAAGCTTAAAAAAGAATGTAACAGCTCCCCCACCTTTTTTTTTTTCAAAATTTTATACTGTTTATCAATGCAATATAGTATAGTACCAATTGTAAACTTCATAGATATTTCTAAACTTACAGATCATTTTCTTCTATCACTGATTCTGATCAATCTCAGTGGATCATTGATTCTAAAAGGAAAAGTTTAAAAGGCGTTTTTAATTCATAAGCGTTGCTTCAGTTACTATAGCTTATTTAGTTATTCGAAGAGAATTATAATAAAATGTTAATTTTCTCTTCATTAAAATAAAATAAGAATTAAGTTGGCAAATATGTAGGGAATTTAAAATTTTAACCGTGTTGTTAGACGAGCAAGGTGGTTATAAAAACGCCTCCATTTTGCATATAAATAGTATAATATAACTAAAATACCATTTATCAAAAATAATAGGTGGCCTGTATGGAAAATATAAATCCAAGATCAAAGAATGTGATACGGAAAACTTAATAAATCCAAACCAGTCTTATTATCGACACTATACATAAAGTTAAAATTAGTGAAACAATTTTTTTAGGCTTTGAATGAAAATGGCAACAGTTTTCGATATTTAATTGATGTGCTGCATATATATATTTAAAGTTAAAATAAAACAAGTGGGAGTTGTCTTCTTGGATCTTTATCGTTTACTCTCTTATAAATATACATATGTATTATTAATCGTAAGAAATTAACAACAAAAGTTATGAAAGGGCCTATTAGTGTGAGATATCGGGCAATTAATCGCTAGTATGCATTTAATACACAAGCATTAGAATGGGTAATTTGGACTCTTTCCCCGACAGATTGAAAAAACTGACAGAAATTTACAATCGTAGTCATAAAATCACATACCAATTTTTTTTCTAATATTTAAGTTTTTATGGTTTTTAGTTACCATATTTATATGCTTCTGAAAATGCTGACCAACAGGCGATCAACCTCCCGACAGATTTGATTCTAAATTAAATAAATATCTAAATTTTAGAATGCTAGATTTGTGTACTAAATTTCATCCATTTAACTCTCTTCCTTTTGTAATTATCGTACTAACTTGTATTAGGACAGCCAGAAATACAGACTTCTTATCAATAGATGTCGTTCAAAATTTAAAATACAAACCTGAGTAGAGATCATATATCAAATTTTTATCTATCGAGCTTAACGCGAAAGTTTTTGAATTATCGGGCTCATAGATAAACTAAATCCAAAAATATATTTTTCGGAGTTAAAAGAAGTTTGAAACTAGAGATTCATTAGAATGTCGATTTTTTTTTAACAATTACAAGCATTACATTCATGCTCTTTACAGTACATTCTTTCTCTTTTGTATTCGTTATATACGAGGAAAAAAAAGTTGTATTTATCAACCTAGATATTAGAAGATCAATCAAGAATGAAAATCTTGAATGAATGAATGAAATCAATAGAGGTAAGAGCGTGAAGTGTGTCATTCAGAAATGTTTAGAAAATTACAAAAATCCTAACTGTACAAAGATAATAAGAAAAATGCTACGAAACTTTAATTGGATTGTAACCAAAATGCACTCTTATTGACTCAGCTTTGTCTCCCAGCTTTTTATAATTTCCGAGACAGGGAAAAGGAGTATATGTAAAGAAGAATATCGTATCTCCGCTCCTAATCAAGATATCCCTAAAATTCTTGAATATTCTGGGTCTTTCATTCTTTTAGCCCTAGAATCGTCAAAGCCAGGGGTTATTCATCTGACATATCCAACATCCGTTAGAGTTATTTGTAATATTCTTTTCCTTACCATAAAAGTAACTGCACAGAGAAGGAATATTACAAATTCAAAACTATATTATTTTCCGAATAAATTCATTATAATCTCAGTTATGTTTTAACATTATTAATTTTGCTAATCAAATATTTTTTTATTTATTTTCAATTTTTGTAAGTCATTGCAAACATAGTATTATTATAAGAACGTAATTGATATTCTTTTTATTTAAATTTAATTAGGTTATTGTCATTCTTTCTGTCATTGTCCTTCTTTGAAGATGGCCTCATATAATTTTTGAAAAAATGTTCAGAAGAACACGATGATATATGAATCAGAACTTATTCTTTTGACTTTCACATCACATCATTGTGAAATGTTTTGAATGATGACGAGATATTTAAAATTCATTCTAAGTGCTTCTATTTTAAGTCAGATAAATATATTATTCTTTTATTCTTTTCCTGGTGTAGTATAATTTTGTACAGATAATATTTTCAATAGAGGATGATTTTTAGATAATATATTCACAATCGACTTTTTATAATCATTTAATGATTTTATTATTTTATTATTTTTTATTAAGTAGTTAATTAATTATTATTTTTATGAAGAGTAAATCAGCGAACAAATACTATCTCTTTAAAATAGATACAATCCGTTGAAGAATGGTGAAACTGACAGAAAGATTTCATGATATGAAAGAATAATTGACAAATATTGAAGTTTGGATTCATAAATCGTGAAAATAACAATTTCTAGTGAATTCGGGTTAATTCACAACTTCGCACTGATTTCACTTTCTGTTCAGTGGATTCATTTCATTTAATGTTACAATCACATGACAAGTAAACCTATGCAAGTCATCTAACGTTTAGCTGCACATTGTCTTATGCTGCAATGCATTTGTTTTCCTTTTTTTTTTCTTTTTTTTCCCTTGCTGAAAGAATTTGCAACTGATCCCAAATCATGCCAGTATCTTATACTGCTTCATTCAGTGGCGCCGGGGTGGTCAGCTATTCACAAGAAGTATCTTATCGAAATCAGTACAGGAATGTGAATAGACTTCATTCGTCTGATGAAGAATTATAGAATCATTCTGAGAAAGATCATAGAATTATAGAATCACAGAATCATTGTGAGAAAAATTACAATGAAATATTGCTTGAAAACAATAGATATATCATTGTATAAATAAATTTACATACTAATACAAAATGTTTAAGCAAAGACGACGTGATGATGCCTATTTTTTGCTTAGAAAAAGCAGAATACAAAGACCCACACAACGCTTCTAATTGAGGGAATGCTTCAACGGTGAGACTCCGATATTTAACTCAAAATGAAATTTCAATGCGCTCAGATTTGAAACACTATCGATAGTGCCTTTATCATATATATTGTTCGGCACTGTATCAGATACACCGGTGGATTTTTCGAAACACGCCAAAAAGAAGGGAAAATTTTATCTCAAATTCTTTTACGCACACATACACACACACATACACAAAAAAAATCCTCAATGGAAGGGGGAAAAAATAACAATAATTTAAACGAAAAAGGAAGAAAAACACATCACGAGTCTAAAAATAATACCGATTCGCCCACACAAAAATGAAAGAAAAAATTGTGTCTGGAACATTTTACCCTATTGTTTCTTTGTCCCGAACCCACAGCAGCGGTTTCGAAAATTCAAAACATTTAAAACACGGACAACTCAACATTTGCAACATCTCCCCATTTCTTCAGCTGGAACATTACGATCCATTTAAGCGACAGATAACGTTTTGAAAAGGATAAGTATTACAATGGGCCTCGCGCTCCCCTGTTCTCATAATGGGCGAGGTGGGCGAAAATTACGGCAGATAAAGTTTCAATAAGGGCTTTGTTCATTTTGCCTTTGGGTCAGAAATTTGCAGCTAATGATCTATTGGCTGGCGAACAATACGAATGTAAGCGGGCTTTCTTTTGTGCATTTACGCCCGGCTTTGAATCAATAAACGGAGGTGAGCTTTGTGGAACAGTGGCGCTCCTTTTAAGGGAACGCAGGTAAACGAATCAAGCATTTTAATAAAAGGGGAATCATAAAGTAGTGGTTTTGTCCCGTTTTCATTCAGCCGAATGAGTAAATAATAGATTAGGTTTTAAATAAACCAAAGGGCATTATGGCCGTTGATCCTTGATAAGCTTTGAATTTCAGTAGATTTCGAAATCAGCTCAGCAATTTCGAATTTTTCGCAGTTATTTTTGGAAGCTAAAACATATATTCAGAATTTCTAATTCGTTATCTAACTATAATAACCATTGGATCTCTTGTCAATTTTTAAGGTGATGACTTTAGATTTCAGAACTCTGGCTTAAAAACTGGAAACTCTTTCAACAATTTTCTTCATTTCTTTCTTCGGTTTTGAAGAATTTTAAATGTTGTGTGACAAAAATTCTGTTAATTTTACTATAGGACCTTATTAAATAGATTCAAATAATTTTACCCTTAATAATAAACCTGTCAAATCTAGTAAAAATTCAGAACAATTTTTTTTCACGAGTACAAGAAGGATATTATTCGCAATCAGTAAATATGAAAACTCATCTATACATCATTATCTTTAAACATTACATTTCTTCTTTACTGTAATATTTTGAAGAACTTTCAGTTTCATCTGGCTAGAAATTAAAGTTACCGTGAGCAAAATTTTTGCATTATTTTCTTCATCTATTTTTTTTCCCCTTAAGTTTCCTTACATCATATCATCACTCAATTAATATCTTGTTTCGCTAACGTGAGAAATTGATATTTAACTGCTCGCAACCATGTATAATCAATTATATTATATCATTGACCATATCAATTGATTCATCGGTTTCCAATTGATCACATTTTAATTTTGCTTTAATATCATACATATTTTAATTAAATTTTCATTTTATCATCATTATTGGTCTTTTTTTTTTTTTTTTTTTTTTTGTTCGACATATGTAAACAATCGAAACTTTAAAAAAACGGGAATATTTCTACTGAAATGTTTTTAAATTAAACCAACGTAGTTTTAAAAATTTTATTTAGTGTTATGGTATTTCGAACAATTGTTTAACTTCTGATATCACACTTTCTATTCTTTTGATTCAAAATATTTTCATTTGATTTAATTCATGACGTTTTTACTATTTGCTTCTAATCAATATTATGAGAATAACATAGTAAAATCTGGCTCTTGTACTATTAAATATCAAGTGAATGTTTATCGCTTTTTTACTTTCTCATATAGGTAGAAGAAAGAAGGTATGGTAATCGACAAAGAATTCAAACTAGAGATTTTAACGAATTTCCACGTTTTACATCACCCTGAGATCGAGAAACGCATTTTTGATCCATTTGTCTGCTACAAAAATAGCTCAAAACCGATTTCAGCGATGGTTGAAATTTGGTATACAATCTTTACATCAAATTTGTAGATTTATATCAAATTTTGAGTAAAATCCGGGAAGTCCTTCTGTCCGGTTGATGGAACAAAAGATAATATGACAACTGTGAAACGAATAGAGCTAGTTATATACAATAAGGTACACAGATTCAGCATCTATAGTGCAGCCACTTATCAAATTTTGACTCATATCCAACTATGGCTTGACTGTTTGTCGATCTGTATTTTCAGAACGCAATAATTCAAATTCTCAGTGATTTAAATATATTAAATTTGGTATGGAAATTGTGACACATGTTTGTATTGTTTGTAACGGAAGTGCAGTTTGTATCAAATTTTTGTTTCAAACGGTTGAAAAAAACTGATGAAAATTTTCTGAAATACAAATTCGATTTTTGGATACTATTATCGCATTCCAGGTATTAATTTCCAAATAATTCGCCAAAGGTCACAGGATAGATTCAATAAAATTGCTAAATTCACACCAAAAGATAATATTTCGTAACTATTATACACCGAGGCCATGTAAGGCGTTCTCTGGTATGACAAGTTTATTAGAGAATATGCGAGAAAGTTTTGGGGAGACCACTTCCACTGATTTTCATTTGCTTCGAACCAATATCATAAATACAGCATGGTAAAGTCTGGCTCTGGTGTCATGAAGAATGCTGTGAATGTATATCACTTTTTCAGTTGGAAGACAAATTTAAACATTCTAGACAACATGTCGAAGCTCTCAATTATTAATTTAGGTGATTCACTATAATCCATATGGTGTCGTCCTAAAAAATATGTGCATATTTTGAATAGCTATTATGTAACATTCATCAAGGTTTTCATGACTGAAACTAATAAACACAAATATAGAATTCTATCATCCAAACAAAACTTTTTTAATTATAATTAATAGAATCAATTTTACGATTAAAAAACATTTTTTTACATTAAAACAACTCTTTTATGAATATGGCTCTTTCATTTGCCATAATTTCAGGTACGCAGTTTAATTACTTTCATCATAGTATACGGCACATGATAATACTTAATTGACAGAGAAATCACCAGGCAATTTTATCAGGTATTAACAACATGGCGTAATTTGTCAGTGTATGTTAAATGATCTTTAATATTTATGAATATTGTCTCTGTTGTGGCTTACTTTATTTTTGTACAGGAAAGGAGATGTGATGTAAAGTTTGAGGATGAACTTCTAAAAAAGTAGGGAGCATTTTCATCAACGGCTACCACCGGGGGGGGGGGGCACTTCAGAAATGAGGATAAGAAGCTTCCAACATGGTGGTTAGTTTTAGCCAGCCTGGTACGTAGAGAAATGATGGAGGTCGGCTACCTCCATCAATGACTGAACGCGCTTCCTGCATGGTGTCCTATGGTGTACACATAGTGTCCTTCCCACAGGGCTGTGGAAGGACACCGTGGTCCTTAGGACTGAACCGGAGTTCCCGTCTTTGGTATTATGGCGATCCAGCCAGTGGAGGTTATTATACCAACATCTTAGTTTGAATTCAGTTAAGAGAAGAATTAAAACACAAAGTTGGTATACAACACACCATCCCTTTACTCATATATCTACACACATATTCACCAATTGAAGGGATTACCTTCATTTTGAGGAGTTATGCGAAATATAATATTTAGAGTTCAATGTTAACTGCAAAAAATGGTGTTACAGCATCTATTGAAACAGAATATGACCAAAGGCTGATATGATTTGTTTGAAATCATTTACAATTCCATCAATCGGTTTATCAGAATGCCTGTACAATAGCAAATTGACTAAATTTAGATCAACAATTGACTAAATAAGATAATAACAAATGACTAATGATTAATAACAAATGACTAAGTAAATAACAAATGATTAATAAGTCAATATCAACAATTGACTGATTACCAATGTCAATACCAACAATTGACTGTATTATACATTTCTAAAAATAGAGTTCTGTAACAATAATACGTGATAAAATTTTTATATAATAATTACCGAAGAATGTAAAAATGTTAAATACATCAAATATTTCCCCACTATATCCCAAATATTTCTTAAGCCATTTTATTTGTCTTAAATGCTATAAGGACCCAGAATCCAGGTCTTTCCTCTTTCCAACGAACAAGCGGGAAATTGGGTGATCATTAATTCGACCCAGCGACCTGAGTGACAAATTTCTCTTTTCGTGCAACCAAATAAAACTCCTTTCGTAATCCAAACAACCTCTTCGCTGCCCTCCCTGTCCCATAAAAGACGTCCCACCCCTTTTTCATTAGACAGCCTTTACGGGCGCCTTTCCCGGCCAATAATGGAGGTTGTAAATTCAGGCCCAAGCCACAAAAATCTCGTATCTGCCGGACGCTCTTGTCCGGTCGAGTGGCTTTTACGTTAGGAGGAGTGATACTCCAAGCCGGATATTGGGCCCGGAGTTCGGAGGTTAAGTGCGGAATAACGCGGAGCCGACTTTTTCTTATCGTTGGAAGTCGACCAGATGGAGTGAAAAGTCGGGCAGTTGGGCCCCGATTGAAATGTCCTCTGGTAATAAAGTTGGACCAGAAGGCTATTAAGTAGCAAGCTGGGTTGACCTGATCCCTTCTAACGCTAGAGTCCTTTATGAAGCAAAATTTGTCCACCAGCAGTTGTCGTCAATTGATGAGGGAAAATAATATATTATAGATTAACCGAAAATATTTTCAGAATTTAATTTGTAGTTTAAATTCGTCGTATCAACTTAGCGTACTTGAAAAGTAGCATCCATAATGGCATTAAAAATATAAAATGGAAGTTTTAATGATTATTTTAATTTGTAAATGATTACCATAGATTGTTTAATTATACAGATATCCAAAGGAACTAAAGAGTTCTTTAATCCAAAAGATAAATACTTGCATATATACGTGTAAAGATGCAAATTCTTTTGTCTATTTGCTATGGAGTCAAATCAAGTAAAATAATGCTTCATGAAACTAATGGCTCCGTTTGTCATCTAAATGTTAAAGAGAATTTTTAATGATTATTTTAGTTTGTAAATGGTTACCATGGATTAATTAATTAATTAAACAGATATCCATAGAATTAAGGAGTTCATTAATCCAAGAGATAGACGTTTACATATATGTTCAACTGTTGCGTGGAACGATGCGAATTCTTTTGTCTATTTGCTATTGAGTCTAATCATGTAAAGCAACTGTTTCATAAAAGTAATGGCTGTGTTTTTCATCTAAATAAGTAAATAAGTGTGGCTACATTGTATGACAAAATTTGCCAAGACCTAAACTCCAGCATCATTTGCTGAAATATTACATTTTGTACCAACTTTTTGAGTTGAAGATATTTAATTTTTTTCACTTTTTTCAGACATTATAGAGCAAAATAAAGTTATAAAGTGAAATACTATTGCAATTTTGAGAAAAAAATTATTTTATATATTTCTTCTGAACAATTGCAACCCAATCATCAATTAATAATTGCTGATTTCCAGTTATTTCCATTTCGGGCACAAATTTGCTTGCAACAACAAGAAGTAAATCATTAATTTATAATTTCTGGAAATTCAGTTCATTCTTTTGTTCAAAATTCATTGCAGTTCGTACTCCAAGCAAAAAATAAGCGACATTATGGCAGATAAATTTTGTTAATATTTGGCTATGCAGTTCTCAGATCTTTAAAAATGGCATATGAAATCATTTCCATATGTATTTTTACTTGCCAGAAGTGAAGTTATTCATAATTTTATGAAACAAAATCTCCTGTAAATTCAGCTCAAGTTTAAAACAATCACCACTGGCCAAGTTTGTAACCATTTTTTGAGACTAATATTTTTAAAGCAAAAAAAAAAAAAAAAAAAAGTAGTAAAGAGGTTAAATGCCGCACCTTAAGTAGAAAAATCTTCACCTTTATATGAATCTGATTCTTATAAAGGTGATTTTGATTCATATAAAGATAAATACCTTTAAATGCTTTTTTTTATTTTTATAAAGATAATTCGTATACCTTTATATGAATTTGATTCTTTATTCCTAATTAATTTGTAATTAAATAACATTTTTTTAAAAGAATTTTTTTTCTCATAAATAAATTTAGATTTTATTTTTTGACTTGTGAATTTCTTTGGAGCTGAAATTCAGCTGAAATGTGAAATGGCCAACACAATTTATGTACATTTTAGAATGCATACATGGAATATATAACGACTAAAAATCTTAAAATCATTATTACCTTGAGTTACTACTTCTTTTATAAATGAAATTTTTCTATTTATTTTATAAAATTACATTTATACAGAATTATGATTGAAATTCTAATAAATTTTTATTCATAAATGTTAAAATATCTTCATTTACATCTTTGTGTAAACTTACTTTTGCGCAAAAAATATTTAACTGATTTAAATAAGTCAGCATGGCCTAATTCTTAATTTATTCCCAATAATATAAAGCGAAATATTTCCATAAAAATCCTTATCTTTAATCCGAATTGTAAAAATTTCAGGCAAATAATTATGCATAATTATTAATCCAAGTAATAACTAATTAATAATTATTAATTATTAATTAAGATTAATAAGGTTAACTGCAAACAATAATTAAAAAATATATTGTGTCTTGAAATTTGAAATAAATTTTTGTTTGGGGATGTTGAATCTTGGGATGATAAACTCTTTTTATATTTACCAGATTTATGAGGTCTAGAAATGAATAATGTTACAGCGGAAGTATAAGCAAGTCGAGGTCAAATAACAAGCACATAGACATATCACATGTCTCTCTCTCACTCTTATTTTGCACAAGTTTCAAATACATGCATCGTTCCGTTTGACCGTAACTTTATTTAAGAATGATTCGTTCATTAACACCGTTGGAAAGGAAATTAAGTGCTAAAAATACTAGGTTAATACAAACTCATTCTCAATTTTTACCATATATATAAATTTGTACAAAAAAAATGGTCAGAGGTGAGTCCGTGTCTACATCGCGAGAGAGACAAAAAAATTTCCCTTCAGTGATTTTACTAAAAGATTTTGATGGGGATTTCTTAGATAGATGTCGATTTTGACAATGGCATCTTGGGCAACTTTAAAAGAATGTTGTAAATAATAGGTATTTTTATCCCTTCACTCGCAGTGTGAGAAAATGCTGAGACCAAAAGTTTTTTTAGAGCACGCGTTAAAAATATTTAAATATATATATATATAAGATTTAAATTTAAAATTAACAACTGAATTCATATTTTGGGGTCCTCTCTGGAAGTTCCTAAATGTACGTACATAATAATTTTGTCACATCATCTATCAAGTAACTGTTTCTTCCTCTTTCTTTCACCTTTTAGCCTGAACGTGGAAATTAGTGGACAGAAATAAAATAAAAATAAAACAGTCTTTACAGTATCAAAACGGAAATTTTCTAATCACTGCCCCAATAAATTTGATAAAAACTATGCGATTCCTATTAAAAAGAAAATTCTATGATAAAGAGAGTGTGGATCAGAACTGAATGTTGAAAATTTGATAAGACTTCATAGCCACATGACAAACGTAACTTTGCATACGATCTAAAATCCAAATAAACGTTGTTTTATTCTATACTATGATGGCAATTCTCTTGGCTTAAGACACACCCTAGAAATTAAAATCAAATATAAATTTTTCCATAATTTAAGTGAATTAGATGAATGTTAAATAACTTCTTATCAAATTTTCACCTTGGTCAATCTTTTAAATATCTGTAAATAAGTTTTTCCTAAAAGCAGGAAACATGCTAACTGATGCTTCTATGAAAGTTTAAATTTATATTTTTGGTTATTTATTATTAAATGCTCGTATAAATTTAGACCTTGTTTATTTGAGCCGAGTTTAACTTTTAGTTTAGATTAATCTATCCAATTCCCTCACCAAACTCCAAAATTCTCGTGAGAACAGGAAAAGACTTTCTGTTCCTAATCCTTCTCATTTTTTCTCAATTGAAGAAAAGGATTCCTTCTTAGAAGGCCACACCCTCTCTCCTCCCACATTCTCCACCCCCACGGAGAAGCATCTCCTGTGCCAAAATAACAAAAATAACAACATTGCGATTGCGCCGCTACTACGCCAGACTGCGATTGGTGGAAATTTTTTTCCCTCCTTTTTCTCTTTTTTTGCTTTTAACCTGTCCCCTTTTTTTCCATAGATACATTTTTTTTTTAAGAAAAGCCTTTTGATACATTTCTAGGATATGTCGTAGTAAAAGTCGGAGGAAGGATATAAAAGAGAGAAGGAGAAAGATTCTGAGAAATTCTGGTGAACATTCTGGTATGTTTTTGTTTAATAAACAACTGCGCAATAGATTTTGCATACACATCAGTTCTTCTTAAGTATTCTTCCATTCATGACAACATTTCATCTGAAAATATCCCGCGTGAATATCTTTACATGAATGAAATTCTTGCAATCTCAAATGCAAATCTATCTATAGGATGGGGAGAATCTATCTATCTAATTATTGATACATAGATAGATATTTCTGTCTGTCTATCTGTTTCTGTCTACCTATTTTTATCCATCTATTTCTATCTATCTTCCTATTTATATCCATCTATTTCTATCTATCTTCCTATTTATATCCATCTATTTCTGTCTATCTATCTTTATTTATCTACTATCTATTGATAGATAGATAGAAAAACGAAATAACCAAACACGGATATTAAAAATAAGAAAATTAAGAAACCCGCGTGAATATTTTAAATGAATGAAATTCTTGCAATCTCAAATGCAAATCTATCTATAGGATGGAGAGAATCTATCTATTTAATTATTGATACATAGATAGATATTTCTGTCTATCTATCTGTTTCAGTCTACCTATTTTTATCCATCTATTTCTGTCTATCTCTCTTTATTTATCTACTATCTATTGATAGACAGATAGAAAAACGAAATAACCAAATACGGATATTAAAAATAAGAAAATTAAGAAAATTAATCAAACATATTCATACAAACATTAATGAAACTCAACAAAGTAAGGTAGCTTGTTAATAATATTTTTTTCTGAAAAAAAAACTATGCTCTTACATATATATGAAACGCTAAAAGACGTGACACAGAAATCGTTTTTATTACTTATATTCCGATGGCAACAGCTAAATGTCGACAAATCTTGCTTCAGTGATCGTTTTTATAGTTGCACTTAATATAATTCTTCGAAAATTAATGGAGCTGCAAAAGATTATTAGACATGTTCTGGAAAGTTTCCGCCGTATCTACAAAAGCTCCATACAGTTAGAGGAAAGAAAATGTAACGAAATCAAGAAATAGGCGCCAAACAGAGATATTAATTGAGCTGGAAAATAGGCTTAACTATCGCCAAATGGGTATTCGCTGTGACTTACTTTTGAAATTTGTTGCATCATATTTCCTAAGACTACTATTTCAAGAAAATGGTTTTTGGAAACTCAAATAATTATGTTTTTAATTATATTCATTTAATTTCGGTACAATTTTCTTTCTTTACTTATACTCTTTAAATTTAATTTGATGCACTAATTGTAACATTTTTTTTTAATTTATGAAAAATATCCAATTTATCCATTCAAATTATTCAATTCCATGCTTTTGCTAATCAAAATTAAAATAAAAAATTACTTAATTAGGTACTAACTTCGAGGAAGGATTATGATTTCTGCTCTTATTTCAAATTACACATACTTTAATTTTCGTATGCAGTAATTTAAGCAGACTGATATTTGCTTTTAATATGTGATTAGCGCAATTAAGCCATAGTTGGCTCTTGCGAAAAAAAATCATCAATTAGTCTACCTTTGCTTACTAAGAATTAATAGCCATTTGTAATAAATAATAGGTGCAATTGTTTTTAAAATTATAAAATATTTTTCCCAATTTTTTTTCCTTATTGATAGTTATATTGCGCTAACATTCTGAAATTCGACAAATATAATTGTCAATGTTTTGAAGACACCATATGTCATTTAGGCATTATCATTTTATCTATAGTTTTAAAAAATCTAATCGGAACTTTTATATTTTAAACAAATGTTTATAATACTTCTACTTCAACGGAAAACATAAATTATAAGATGGAGGAAAAATTGACAACACACTTTGATATTGGTTACCTATATTTATATAAAGCTCTATGTGTGTGTGTGTGTGTGTGTTGGCGTTCTACAGGCCAGGCCATTTGACCTACAGTTACCAAATTTGGTACATGCATACCTTAGAGGTCGAAAATGTGCAACTGGGGTCCCTTTTTTGCATTTTTAGTTAGAATTTTAATTATTAATTAAAAACTAACTTTCCCACCAAAAAATCTTCCATTTACCCCACCGCCAAATGAGTAAGGCTTCAGTTTTTTTTTTTTTTTTTTCCCAACAGTAATGAGGCTAGGGTTAACATTTTTCGGCTGATTATATCAAACGATTCTGCTTAATGTTTTATGCATTTAAAATATTACATTGTTAATTAATCGATCTTTCAAATTCATTCTGAAGTACTTTTGAATTAAAATAACACAGAATAAAGGTAATTAAAAATGTCTAATCTGCATTGCGTTACCCCAACAGGCGTAGAAAAATTCACGCATTTGCGTTACCGTAACTGGCGTTGAAAATTCACGCATCCGCATTGTGTTCTGATTGTTGACAATATTATCAACGGATGATTCTTGATTTAAATTATTTTTAGGTTAGTTGCATGCTTTTGTAATTAAATTGTATTTATGTTAGTTATATATTTTTTGTATATGCTTATAGTTTTAAGTACATCGTTTTTAAGTAGTTTTTTTTAAACCTGTTTTCGGCCGATTATTTTAAACGATTCGTTTTATTTTCTTAGTGTTTGATGCATTTAAAATTAAACATTGTTAATTAATCGATCTGTTCATGATGAATCTGAGAAAATTTTGTTGACAAATTCTTGAGATATGACATAAATTAAGAAAGATATTCTTTAGTTCCCATAAAGTTTAAACGCTCAGTAACTCTGGTATCAGTAATCATATTATAAAAAAATGCTTTGTTTCAGTAAAAAAATATTATTATATTAATTGCAGATTAATTCTTTCCACTTTAATTTAAAGCATAAATTCTACGGGAGCTAACAGAAAATTAGAGAGATACATATTACGTTATGACTGAAAGCCTTTATAATATTGTGAGTGAATTATATGACTATCAAAATTTGAAGTTTTAAAATATTTGGATGAAGAATCTCTTAAAGTAGGAATTGCGTAAAATATTTACTTATTAAAATTTAAACGAACATTAAGATTGGTGAACCAGCTGGTCGCCAAAGGCGGCTAGTCTAAAATAATCAAAAAATAAATTAGAAATTGACAAAATAACTCATTAAAATTTCCCAAATAATTATTTTAAACTAAACTTCAAGCAAGTTGGAGGATTTCTAGGGACTGGTACTTAGAATTTCAGAATATTTACTTTTAAGAAATTTATTCCATTTTCTAATTCATATTGCTTGGAATTTCAGAGAAAAATACCGGCTTATGTATCGTCATTTCATGTCTATTCAAAATTATGAAGTTAATTCCAAAATAGACCTCACATAATTTCAAAATGAGACATTAATTCAACTAACTAAATCTGAAGCAAAAAATGCAAGTTACACACACACACACACACACACACACGCACGCACGCACACATATATATCCAGAAATAGCTTGCAAATTGTCTAAGAAATATTTTATCTAGTACTTGAGTGAAAAATTAAACATTATATCTAATCTTTAAGTATTAGAGTTACACTAACATGAAATTTTATTTTATGTATTAAAGAATTAAAACAATTATAGAAAAATTCTAAATGATTAGGCTGCTTATTCTTTGATCCATGAACTGTAGAATATATTGACTAATTATTATGTCAAATTTGAACAAAAAATATGCATTAGATTTCGATTTATGAGGGATTTTCTAAGAAAATTCTATCAAAATTTAGCATGTCAGAAAAAGCATTTAAAGATACCAAATAAAATTTTCCAAATAATAAACTTAGAAGCAAAATTCAAACTTTTTATGAAGCACACTGTTCAAAAAATTGAAGGAAAAAATATTTTATACTTTAAAAAAAAAATGACCTTTTAATATGCTTAAATTTAAAACAGCTTATTTCACCTGCTTAAATTTAAAACAGCTTCTAATAACGGGATTATGATTATCACGATTCATTTTGATATTGTAGAAACTAAAAACGATCGAATTTCTACTGAATGAAATAAGCATGTGGGAAAATTTTCATGAAATTAAACGAAGATTGATTTTAATATAGTATTTGATTACACAGAATTTCGAATGCTGTTGTTTAAAACTGAAATATTATCAAATATATTAACTATTTTAATATTTATTAGTAATTCATTAAGGACTATTTAACAGTGCCTCTTATTAAATACTACTTAGTCTTCTTCTTCATGTAAACTTGAGTTTTGAACGAATGGATTTCAAATTAGAGATAATCGCAGAAACAATTAATAATAATTTTTTTTTCATTTAATGGCTTTTCTATGAATGCAAATGCAACAAGATCCGAACGCGATGTACACGTTGGGTAAGCTGTGCCATAAATTTACCCGCGCCCTTCTCGAGTTATTCACTTTCCACTCTACGAGGCATAATAAAGAGACTGCAGACAAAACAGCGCCGCGTCATTTCCCGGGCCACAATACCATTTTCCGCAAAAGATAAACGCCGCTAATGCATGCAGTTAGGGTCCGCCTTATTAACGGTTTGTAATTCAATTTAATTTAACACTATCTGCCGCAACAGGGGCTCTTGATTTCCACCACAAAGCACGATTTATTGTTTGTGGAGGTGTTGCGACACTCTCAAGGAATCGATAAAATACACAGGGATATGGATCTCTGTTCTGAAAAGAGAAAAATGTGTTTTTTCGCTATGTTTACAAGATTCATTTTAGCATGTGTTGTTTGAGAGGGTTCTCGGAAAAAAGATTCAAAATGGTGCTCTGAATATACGAAGATCGTGTTTCGGAAAGATTTTTTTTTTCTGAGGATAGTCTTTTGTGCATTTCATATGAAGAAGTGTAATGTAAATTTGAGAACAAAATTAATGTTGCCTATTATGTATTACCCATTAATTAATGTTGCCTATTATACAATTAGGGCGTTATTTTTTTTTTTCAAAATAATGAAAGATAATTAAATATTATTTTTATATAAAATAAGCTTGAAGTATATAAATCTAGAAATGACATTTAAATTATTTAAAACTCTCAAAAATATCTACATATCGTTCTCTTTCTCTCCTGTTTTCATAAGTTATTATTGTCAATTCAATTCTAGGTTAGGTTGGCACAAAACAGAAAATACATTTGTCTGGTATAAAAATACATTAAAATAGTCAATAGCGGTGACACTAAATTTTCACAGCGAATGATTTTACATTTCAGATACATTTCTTGGTCATGTGTGATTATTTCCCTTTCAAAATTATTCTTTAAGGTATTCAATTAATTAACAAAAATTTTGTTACTGTTATTCAGTCTGCAAAAAAAATTTAGATAACAGTTTTTATATTAATCAGTAATAAAAAATTAAAATAATAATTATTTAGTTATGTTAATCAGTTTGTTGATTGGGGCAAATCTTACTTAAACAACTCTTGAGTCATTTCCAAAAGCATCAAGTTTCTGAAGATGAGACAATAAGCAAAAAAATTACTGAGATGTTTTTTGTTGTTGTTGATGATGATGCCTGTACATTAATACATTCACAGCAAGGAGTGGCAAACGCTTGGGCAAACAAATACAATAATAAAAATGTGTTTTATTTTTTTATTTGAGTGGAAACGTGCAGGTAAATGAATGCAATAATTAAATTTTAACAACACATATTTCTTGGTTTTATGTTGCAGAGTATAAGAAAATATTTATAAATAATTATTAACATGCAAGATTAAGATTATGTTACATGTTAAGATTCAAAAGTAACCCTGGATACACTTATAAGATTCAAATTTACCTCACCCTGGTATTTGGCCGACCGGCATATTTGAATGTTTATTGCCATACATAATAGCACAGACAGTAAGTTCGTTGCAAAATATCCATCATCCTACTTCCTCCATGTATTAACTCCCCCCATAAGTTCTATGACTATCATGACCCATAAGTTCTATGAAAGCATCACAATTACGGCACCTTCCAAAGAACCGAGAATCTTTTTATCTAGTAACTTTTCATACCCAATTCCAGATGGATAAGATGTGATTTTATAACAGCATGAGGAAAATGAATCAGTGGGCTTGGTCTCTCCAAAACTTTCATGCAAACACTTTATCATGCCAGAGAACGATTTGCATGACACTAGCGTACAATAGTTAAGAAATATTGACTTGAATTTAGTATTTTCACTGAATCTATCGTGTTATTCTGAGCGAATCTTTTAGAGATTATTCCCTGGGGTGCCGTTAACAGGATCCGAAAAAGGTACTTGCTTTTGACACGTTTTTCTCAACCAATTGGAACAAACATTTGACACAAAACTGCACTTATAGTTACAAAATCACATACTACATTTGATATATTTAAGTCATTGAATTTTTGAGTTATCGCGCCAACATGTTTCTGAAAGTAAAGACCGACGGACAGTCAACCCATTGTTGGTTTTGTTTCAAATTTTGTCAAATGTCTACACTATAGACGTTAAATCTGTGTACCAAATCTTATGTATCTAGCTGTTGTCGCTTTGCATTTATCGTGTTAACTTATATTTCAACAGCCAGAAAAACAGACTTCATCTGAACGGATGTAGCTCAAAATTTGACAGAAATCTAAAAATTAGGTGTAAAGGCTGCATGACAAATTTTAACACTTTGCTCAAAGTATTTTTAGTCATATTTGCCACAGACAAACAGATATTTTCAAAAAATGTATTTTTTGAACTCAGGGAGTTTAAAGCTTGAAGATTCATCAAAATTTCGAGTTCGAATTTTTTGACAATTATTAAACTTTCTCTATAGAATGTATACGAGAAAGTAATAGCATGATGAGGAAAATTAAGGAATGTGTGTTTAGAAAATGTGCCTTTTTTCATTAAAGGAGAAAGTCCAGAATATGACATAATTTTGTAATTTAAATATAAGAATCATTTGCTGAATTTCATTAATCTAACTTACAGGTCTATTACGTTTGGAAAACCTTGTATTACCATAAGAAAAAATTCCAAATCAACGAGTTTGCTAATTAATGATAAAGGTGTAAAAATTATTAGGATATTGAAGACTGAAGTATTTATATGTTCGTGAGTTTGTTGTTTTGCTAATTAATGATAAAAGTGTAAAAAATTATTAGGATATCAAAAATTGAAGCATTTATTTGTTCACGATTTAGAAATGAATAGTTTAGATTTACCTTTGGATCTGAAAGTAGAATGATTGAATTTCAAATTCAATGGTAAATTCCAATGTGGCTTTGGAAAAAGGATGTGGCAAAGATCGATGTTGTTATGGAAAACTATCGATATTACAAATTGAAAGTTATAATGCACAATTTAAAACGAATAAATATAAAATTTTATCTATGTAAAAAAAATACTTTAGAGAATCTTTATTTTTACATGATTATTTTGCTTATTGTTATTTATTTTACTTTTATGCTGTTGAATGTAACGTAAGAAAAAAAAGTAAGGACTCTAGCCTTTATAATGCCAAATAAAGACTTGGAGGTTCAGTTTTTTTCCCCGCAGTTGTGCTTGCAGTCTGTTGGGCATTTCTATGCAATTCATAAAACTGATATGCACTTCTTCGTCTCGGTTTTTTTTAAATTTTTTTTATATACCTAGATAGTACATTCGATTTCAGTTTATTTCTTTTCCTTGAATGTAAAAAAAAGCATTTTAAATTTATGGTGGTATTTCTAATCCTTTTTGGTCAAGAATAACCAACTAAATTAACTGGCCAAAACAGGTGAAATTATACGGGATCAATTCACGATTATTAATGTGGCACCTTCTCAATTCCAGACTTCCTTTTGTACAAAGTTAACTCAAATCCTACTTTTGATTCGTAAAATATACATAAATCATCAAAGTTGAGGAGTCAGTTTTGTCTAAAAGAGGAAAACAATATATCATAGCTAGAAAATTGTTTTTAATTTAACATTATTGTGTCACAATGAATGTTAAGAGTTACCTCACAGACTCAAATACTCGTACACTCACAGACTTCATTTCACCTTTTGTTTCTATCGTATCCTCCAGGAGCCCAAGAGCAGCCTTCAAAATGCCAATACTAAGATCCACATCCTTTCAGCTGTCACGGAGATTTTCCCGAAGTGAAATTTTCATTTACTTCTCGGATTGGTAAATTGGCCTATTTATTTGCGACGAACGAACAAACATCCTCGCGACTTAGAGAGGCATCCCGCAGGAAACAGGGAGGATTTGGAGCAAAGCCCCGAGGAGGTATAAATAAGGCGAAATTGCTCGCGTTTCGATGACTGCTTTAAAGCGCTCTGGCACAAGACAATGGTGAAATGGCTCTGTCAGGCGAGCATTAGAACTTTAAATAACTTCTGGGAGGGGTAATATATATATTAAAATTATGCACAGAATGTGATCTGAAACCCGTTTCTTGCTTTTATTTTATCGTGTCACTTTTGGTACTTTTGCACAGGCAGATCCAATCAGCTGTATTTAAGTACGCATAATAAATAGAAAAAAAAATCGAACCTTTAGCATGAAACATAGATTTATGTTAATTTTTAAAACTTGATAAGTCATTTTTGTTTAATCTGCCTTGATTGCATCAAAGGTAGCACTTCTGTACATAGCAATTTTTATACCACTTTATTTATAGAAAGAATGCCAGTCTAAAAACATTATCATGTTAATGATTGTGAAAATAAAATTTTTTCTTTGGAACTAATGTTTAAAGAAAGCAGTTTTTTTAAACCATAACTTTAACATCGATATATCAAGTAAAAGAAAACTTTGATGGAATAATAAATTCGATTCGAAATACAAAACAGCAATAAAAGGTGCTGTTATAAATTACCTTTAAAATTAATTTTTAAAAAGTACATTACAAAAAGAAATAACGGAAATAAAATTGGTATCAATAAAAAGCTAATTTCTTAAATCTTAAATTAATATAAAAATTGCTTTTCAGTAATTATATACTTCGGAGATATCGAAGAAACGCTCTGACATTTTGAATTTTTTATAAATTAATTTTTGAAAAACCGTTCCTTATTGAATACATTCTACCTAAGAAATAACTACATAGTTATTTCTTAGTTCTACAGAAATAACTACTGTTTTTAATAATTCGATAAATTTGAATTAATAATAAAAAAACATATTTCTAAGCTTTTAATTTATATTCTTAAGCTTTTAATTTATATCATTCCCCTTTTTCAGGAGTTTTATCGTACTTTTACTTAACAGAAATCAGGCGTACTTCTTTTCTTTTATCGAAGTTCTACCGCAGCAGACTTTTTAACCATAATGTCTAAATAATCCTTTGAGGACGTATAGTAAACTTTTGTGATTGCTGTTATCACATCCAAAATATTATAGGCGAAAAATATTTGGCACAACAGTTTTAAAATAAAATATATTAACCTTCATCTACTGTCACATGAAATTGAATATCTTTCTATGTAATTTAATTTTCTGTTTAAATTCATTTTTTTTCATAGATGATGCATTATCACGGAATATACGAAATTATTTAGTCTCTTAAAACATATTAAATCTGATTTTGGATATTCATGTAATTTCAATCCATGAATCTACTAAGGATGAAAAGATTATTGCATATACTTAATATTGTCCAAATTCTTTTTATGTTTTAAATATTTTGCCACCTGAATATATGCTCATCTACAAAAAATCTTTAATTCAATACGAAAATTTTATGCAAGTTGTTAAACGCATGATCAGAGTCCTCTTAAAAAATTCTAGGATGGTGTAATTCGGCTTCACATTAAAACATTAATCAGAAAATTCATAGCATATTGCCGAAAGAAAACACCTCCTACTAAATGAAAAGAGAGAGAGAGAGAGAGAGAGAGAAAGAGACCATATGCCAAATTTCATCAGTATTGCTCAAAGCGTGTTTTTCCCACGGACAGACAAATTGACAAACAGATTGATATAATGCCAAAAATCTGTTTTTCGAACTTAATTAGATTTGAAATGTGGGAATTCATTAAAAGCTTGACTTCCAATTTTTTGACTATTACAATACTTTCTTTATACTTTGTATCTAAGAAAGTAAAAAAACAGTAATATACTTAATATGTATATCAATGTAAAATACATTCACAAGTGTTTTATATTTTAAAATTTAGTTATTTAATTGTCATAAAGACATGCAACTTTATTTTCTAGTATACGTCGTATTCAAAGAGAAAATATTGTAATCGTCTAAAATTTCTAACTGGAAAGTTTGATTTCCTAGAATCTGAAAAATATATTTTCGGAATGTCTGTTTGTCTGAGAAAACACGATAGCTCAAACCCGCTTTGAGTTAGACGAATGAAATTTAGTAAATGATCTTTACTCAAACATTGTAGATTTCGGTCAAATTTTGAACGAATTCCATTCTTAGGCAGTCTGTCTATCCGACTGCCTGAATGCAAGTTAAAGCGATAATTTCAAAAATTAAGAATGGCAGATGGATAAATTTGGAATACTGATTTAACTTCAAAAGTGTAGATATGCATAAAATTTGAAAGCAAATTCATTAAGGAATTGATCGCCTGTCAGTCTGTATTTTAAAAAACGTGTAAACGTGATAACTGAAAAACGAAATGGTTTATATATATGAAATTCCGCTCATGATTTTGTAACTATATTTGTAGTTCTTTATCCATTCTTGGTTTAATCATTTTAATCTTCACATTGGTGTAGTGAAACTTCGATATTTGTGTTGTAAAATTTCTAGGCCTGAAATTTCCGATATGAAATTATTTAATTGCCTTTGAACTTTAGTATTTTAGTTTCATTTTTTAAACAAAAAGAATTTCCTAAAATATTTTCACTCTAGTTACATAAAACCAAATTTCTCTCATTTAATTTTATCCTATTGCTTTATTTATTTATTCACTTTTTCTATCTCATTGAATTAAATGAATGCGCATGATCCCAATGGAATGTATGTTAAAATTGAAATGTCTAATATAAAATATTTTAGCCCCATTTAATCTATAATTTTTTAGTTCTATTGTGTAAGCAAACATTTTATTTTAAATCTCCCTACTCTAGCTGCATTAAATTAAATTTCTTTCATTTAATTTCATTTTGTTCCTTTATTTATTCATTTTATTTTATTATATCAAGGTCATTTTCTTCTCTTATCTTCCTTGAAGAAAGACGTGTTGGAAAAGTTCAAGAATCCCTCTGCTATATAAATAAAACTCTCCACGTCCTTTTTCACAGGCTCTGTTGTAACAGTCCGCAGAAGTATCGCCCAACTTTCCCTTCTCCAAGTAACAGCCACGTCATTTTTACGGCTGATTAACCCCTTTGCAACCCTCCCTCCCTGATTTGGACGATTGCTATTCCAGACCGGCCAACTCCTGATTCGATTTGACCGCCCGGCCCCAAGTTCCTTTTAATACGTGTGTGTGTGTCCGGACACTATTTCCGATTCTTTCTTTATCTTTCCTCCCAATGTCTCAACCACATTTTTCCCTAAAAGGAGAGATGAGAGGGAAAAATGGGGAATTCGTAGACTTTTACTTTCTGGCATGCGAAGTACATAAAAGTATAGCAATCGTTAAAAAAAAAAAATCCGAACTGGACATTTTGACGAATTATCAAGTTTTAGACTTTCCCGAGTTCGAAAAACACATTTTTGAAATATGCCCGTCCGTCTGTCTATACTAAAGATAACTCAATAACGATTTGAGCTAGATGGTTGAAATTTAGTATAGAGTCCTTACACCAAATCTGACGGTTTCTATCAAAATTTGAGTAAAACCTGTTCAGAGAAAGTTCGTCTGCCTGGCTGTTCGAATATAAGTTCACACGATAGCTACAAAACGAAGAGAGCTAGACAGATAAGATTCGGTATACAGATTTCACATCTATAGTGTAGACGTCTGTCAAATTTTGAGCCAAATCCAAGGAAGGATTAACTATCTGCCGGTCCGTATTTTCAGAAATTTTAAATGCGATTATTAAAAAACGCAATGATTTGAATATATCAAATTTGGTATAGGATTTTTTGACTACATGTGCAGTTTTGTGTCAACTTTTTGTTTCAATCGGTTGGGCAAAAACGAATCAAAAACATAAATTCGTTTCTCGGATCTTATTAATGGTGTGCCAGAGAATAATCGCTCAAAAAATTTGCCAAGAATAATACAACAGATTCAGTGAAAATGCTAAATGCACGCCAAAAGTAAGACATTTTAAAAGGTTGGTAACGATAATGAATTTGTAAATGCTTTCATAATATTCTTTCTCTAATGCCTTGTATATTAAATTTGTGGAGTGGTCCTAATATTAGTAAGAAGGGTAATGGAAAGTAGGAAAGTGGAGTGCAAGAATAGGTGTCTTCATCTGATTAAGGTTCAAAATTTTCTAATCAATCTCGAAACAGTCTCACGTGGCTTCGAAACAAAAATTAATAAATCAATTAAATCAGTCAATTATTATGCTTTCTAAAGTCAAAAGAGAGTCCCAGTCACTACTTTGTATTGAAAAGAACTCAAAGAATTTAAATGATGCTGCTTGCGTAAAGAACATATTCTAATGAAGTAAAAATCCATTTTCTATAATCTTATTCTACGAGTAAAATAAAGAGAAATATACTGGGCGTTAGAGCTGACAATTTTTGAATCGCTGAAGAATATTCGTTATGAAGCAAAATTTCAGTGATGAAATATAAAATGAAATAACTCATTCTTGTGGTCGCAATATAAATTGCTGAAATGAAAATTGCTTCGAAAGACAGAAATTATTGTAATAATATATTAAAGTTTTTGTGGCCAAAATAATGTGCTCAAAAATCTTAATATTATTAACATTCATTTTAGACAGTTCTAAGAGCTGAAATTATAACCCATTTTTAGATTTTATAGCACGTTTGAAATATTATATTTCATTATTGATTAAAGATATATAAACAAATTAGAGAATTTTTTTGAAAACACTGCATTATTAGACCCAGGGCAAATAAACAGTAACACTGCATAGGTTTAGGAAGCAAAAATACATATATTTATGAATAGAGATGAAATCGATATACTGACAAGAAGAAAAAAAAAGATAATTGAACAACTTCTTCTTTTTTGTAGATTTCTCAAATATTTTTATAAGAATAGTATTTGGCAACCATCTGATTCGCAGAAATTATTATTTTGAAAGATTTCCATTAAATCCTTTACTCGCGATTTTCCTTTAAAAATTCTCCAGCAAATAGTTTTTATATTTTGATAAACATCTAATTTATACTATTTTAAAACCCCTATACATGTTCATTTTCACAATGCTATGCATCTACCCCTTTTCAGTGCTTATCAACTCCTTTAAAATTTACTTTTTTATCTGAAGTGGAAAAAGAATTGACATATTAATCTGGAATCGGAGTATTGGGGGAGTGAGTAGAACTGTTGAACATTGGAATTTTGTATTTCATAAAAGTAATATCTTAGAGAATTTGTTTATTGATTCAATAAAATCTTTAGTATAATTCAGTAAGAAAGCAAAAATTTAAAGCACGAAGAGAAACATACATATTTATACATCAAATTACAATACATTGGAAAGCTACTTTGGTGTCCATACTATGGACAACTCTGATAAATATGCGCATCATTGTATTTTTAACTTTATTTTAAGAATTGTAAATCTGACATTATTTAATTAAAAGTACTAATTCAGATGTAAAATTCCTGAATGATGCGTTCAATTAATAAATGTCTATCTTTGCTTTTATAAAAAATTATTTTTTATTTAAAATATGGGAATTAGAAGTGTGTTTTCTTAATTTTCATGAATTAATATCTTAACAGTTTTACCTTTTTTTTAAAAAGTGAAACGTTAGCTAAATTTAACAAAAATGTCAGTGAAATATTGTAATTTTCTAACAGCAGCAATGTTTAGAAATGAACAATGCATGCAAACTTTATCATTGCTTCTTTTTAGTTTAACTATAATTAGCATAAAACTGGGAAAAAAATTCAATAAAAGTTGTTTTGGATGAAAAAAAAACTTTTCAATATGCAAAAAAACAGGATCATCTTTCTTTCAATTCAATAATGGAAGAAAATATGGTTTCTTCCATGAAACAAAATAAAAGTTCAGTAGCAGCACTGCTAATTGATTAAAATTTTTATTCAAATAATAAAATTTAAATAATCATTTCCAAACTATACAAAAAAAATTTTATTTGTTGAAATTAAAGAAAAAAGCGCAGAGCAATTGAATTGGTATCATTGCAAAACTCCTTTTAACTTCAATATGAATTTAAAGTAATTTTGATCCTATTATGTTTCCAAAATTTAGTTTAATTTGTAATTATTTAAAACTCCAAAAATATTTAAACTTGCAGGTTTTCTCTTTCCAAAGTATATTTCTTGCAAATTAAGTTCCAAATTAACTATGTCAAAGAATGTGTTCATTAAAACATCAGATAAACAAACTTCCACATCGACATACTTTCTCTTTTGTAATTTGTAAGGATAATTAATAGCATGGATAAGTAACTATTTTATACAATTATAATTTGCTGAATACAATCTTCGCAAAAACCCATTAATTCGAAGTGAATTCTGTGAATCATTGTACTGAAACAGGCAACATATAAATTTCTAGCTCGCAAATGCTATATCACAAAGATCATCCTACTTTCCATAAGAATTAAGAGTTTACTGAGTGATCGACATGACTCCAACAAGTTGCCCAAGATGGTGATGGAACCACCTCCGAAGAACAAGATCGTAATTCCAACCAAACATGCAACATCAACTGCCCTCAACAACAAATGTTGTTAAGGTAGACAAATTCTGAAATATTTACATGGACTCATGATAAATGGATCATGCTCAAAGAATAAGTTGAAGGAAAAAAAAAAAAGAACAATTTCATAAGAACAGAGCAGTCATCACACCAAACCCACGTAACCCTCTAACTTCACATTCAAATACAATAATGCGACCAAATGCCAAATGAGAAAACAAAAAATATAATTTGGCACCATTTCCAAATTTTTCCAATTTAGTTTCTGAATAATAAATTTGCTGAGACTTTTCAAGACAATTCCCTCTTTGTTGAAATATATTTTCGTTAAAGAAATTTCTTTCCCAAATAAAGAACTCATTTTACAAGACATTCGTAGACTTTAGGGATAAAAAGGAATTGATCTGTGCAGAAAAAGGGATTTCTGTAGCTTACAGAAAAAAAAAAATCAGGAAATGCACTCTTTTCTGCAACCTCAGATGACCAATCAGTGAAGGAAAGAGTCCTGCGCCGCCACTTCTTATCTGGCCCTTCTTAATAAAGAGCCCCCACTTGCAGACGAGAGAAGGCAAAAGGGGGAACAAACACAAATTCACTAGAGGAATCCAGAAACCACAAAACAGATGCAATGCGTATATGGGAGGAGGGAAGAGAATGAAAGTTTTTGAGGGAGAGTGGTGAATATTTTTTCATTGTCACTGTCTGACAAATTCAGGGACGAGTCAAATGCCAGAGGTTAAAAAGAGCGGTTTTAAGACTGGGCGAAGTATTCAGGTCACGAAGTCCAGGATTGTCAAAGCGTAGAACTTTTTCCAATAGCATTTAGATTTGTTTTTTTCTTCTTCTTCTTTCTTTTTCTCTTAACTGAATACGAATTTACCAGAGAACATAGTGGGCTTTGCTTCGAAAACTGAGTGTGATAATATTTTTATTCCAACAAGCTTTTTTAATCTGAATTTATCATACAGGCTGTCTAGCTTGGCAAGTAACTTGAATTTTTGTGTTTTATGTTAATCTAATTTTTAATCTTGACAAATACAATCTTCTTCTAATTTTCTCTTAGACGAAATTGCAAAGAGAATTCATTACATTTGTCAAAATACCCGTCTTCAAGATAGACAGAATTCCACTGTTGGAACTTTCTTAGTTTAAACAAAGAAAATCTGTTTCTTTCATTCCAAGTATATTGAAGAAGGTACCCCTCTCCCACCAAAAAATAATAAGAAAGTAGTCATTAGTGCATATTTGTATTAAATTTTGTAACAAGTCAATAACCTGAATTAGAAATTTTAGGAATTAGAAATTAAGTTCAAAAACTTGAATTCGATTCTCTTCTCTATTTTATCCATGTACAAAAGGCATAATAACGAGGAAATAGCACAGAGTCAAAGAGGGAAATTACGCATTTATTTTTTACTTTCTTATGCTTTCTAATACAGTTGAAAGTTCATTCTAATTTAATAGTTCTATAAAGTCCTTCAGTTTTTATGTTGATCCTGAGATCGTCTTATGTAGGAGACAGACTTTTAGGTATTTTCCATACCAAGTTTTAAATAAGTTTTCTATCAGGTTTCAATCATTAATAAGAATTTTACGCGACTGCATTCAATATAAAATATAACATTTAACGAAAATTGAATTGTGGAATAAATTAATATAGAAATATTTCATGAAACATTTTTTATTATTATCATTATATTCTAATGGCATGCGCACTGTAAATAATTTATAATATTTGTTGAGATAAATTTTATAAAGTGAACAGCTGAACCGAATGCTGGAGATACTTTAAGGAAAGGGTATAGAGGCTTTAGACTTCCCAATTCATATGCAGCAATTCGACCAATTTAAAAATATAGATTTTGTGGAAGGAAATACTATTAATTGCAATAGTACTTGAAATGCTCATGTTACTAACTCGTGAGCCAGATGACTCAAATAATTTTGATAGGATTTGAACAAACGAGAAACTTACTGTAGAGCAGATGAAAATTACACCTGAAATTATAGATAGACAATCCAGCTATAAAGAAGAGAAAATTGTTTTTCTTGAAACTTTTATTTCTTCGTAATTTCCTTGCAACTGAAGAAAAAGAAACGAAAAAAAAAAAAAAACCTCGCAAAAAATGAAATACGCCAATTGTGACAAGCAGCTTTTATACTGAAAGGTTTTCAATATCTGCAAAGTTTAGGATGTAAAGACTGAAAAGTATTTTCCCCTGTCACTCATTTAAACCGAAATCTGTGATAGCTTATTGGAAGTCTCTTGTCATTTTTATTCTTTTATATATATATATATATATATACATACATATATTATTTTTGTAGTTGCGACGTCTATGATATTTGAGGGGGAAATAGTGTGGAAGGGGGGGGGGGGAGGAGGGGGTTAGATGATTGCTTATGTGTATAACAATAAACAAAATCTACCCTCGCCTTTTGGGTGGTCAAATAAAAGGCATTTTTTTTTAAAAATAAATTGGAATTCATGTTGATATAAACAACTTCAAATAAGTAAGAAGTCCAAAATTCTCACCATGATTTGTGTTTTTTTAAAAGAGAGATAGAATGAAAGGAAAGTTGAAGCCAAGATTTAAGAAATTAAATTCATGCAAAATAAAAGGGAAATTTAAAAGTAGGTAAGTAGATATTGGCTACAAAAAAAAAGATCACTTCTATGTGATAAAATTTACAGAATTTATGATTCCCAAAGTTTGCAAAAAGAGATGTAATTTCCATTGATATGGAAAATTGGAAAAAATGAAAAGAATAATTAATATAATGAAAATAAATCTCGAAATGAGATATGAAACACAATAATTATCATTATAAGGAATATATAGGAATCATAATAATTATCATTAATATCTCAAATACTCTAAAAAATGTACTTATGCACTTTTTAACAATATATTTTTGCCGAATAATAATTTTACGAAAGACCTTATTGGAGTGCTCTTTTTGGCGATTAATCGCTGAATAAGGTTAATAATAAAGTATCGGTAAACTAAATTTGTATTTTAAACAGTTTTTTTCAACTAAGATTTGATACAGATCACATACCGAATTTCATATATTTACGTCATTGCATTTTTGAGTCATCACGTTTCCGCGTTACTGAAAATACAGAAGTACAGTCGGTCACTTCCTTCACGGATTTAGTTCCAATTTGATAGGAATCGATGTTTTAGATGTTAAATTTGTGTACCAAATTTCATCCATTTAACGCTTCTCATTGAGTAATTATCGTGCCACTTGTATTCAGACAAGCAGATTTTCTCTGATTGGATTTCATTTAAAATTTGAATGCAATATATTAATTTATAGTAGAGATCATAAGCAAAATTAAATCCGCTTAGCTTGAAATGTTTTCGAATTATCATACTCACGAACATTCGAACGTATTTAAGTTAATAAATGTGTTTTTCACTCTCAAGGGAGTCTGAACAGTAAAGATTCGACAAAATTTCGAGTACGAATTTTTTGACGATTCGAATGTTTTTTCTTTGTTTACGAAAAAGTAAAAATTGCTGTAATCATCAAAAAGAAGACACCATATTTTGTTGGGTTCAGGTAACATTTTGTACAAAATAATTATTCTCCTCAAATCATTAGTATACATTTGATTATCAAATAATTTCAATCATAACTGTGTTTCTTCGCTACATGTACATACGTTAACAAGATGGCATAAAAAATTAACTAAAATTGATAAAATGTTATATCTGGTCCATGTATTAAATTTGCAAACATCTGTCGAATTCTGATGCGTATGTATCCATAAAGAGAAGGATTTAATCTAAATCTATAAATAGCAAAATATTCTCTTCAAAATGGTATGAAAGTGCATAAAAATAATCCATATTTGAAAGAATTTAGTATTATTATTATTTTGATATGCGCGGTACCATTTACAATGAAGGAAAATTTTATACATCTTTTTAATTATTGCATTTACGAACGTGCTTTTTATTTCAGATCCAATATCTAATTATTGGTTTTGCTTACGTGAGCAATGCCGCTCTGCCAATAGAAATATTAAATATATTTATATGTGCGTTAGTTATCATGAAAATGATTAATGATTAATATTTAACAAATCATAGAAAATTAAGAAAAAAAAAGCTGTATAGTAAAATATTATTAAGTCATATTATTACAAATTTTTAAACAATATGAAAAGCTCTTTTCTTTGGAGGAAAAACTAATTATAATTTCCTAAGTTTTCGATAAATGATACTTTTATTTTTTATTTCCAATTGAAATAAAAGTATGTAACAAGGATATTATTAATAACAATATTTAAAAGGATACTAATTAAAATATCCTTTTAAATACTTAAAATGATAAAATGATTAAATACTTAAAATGAAATTAAATACTTAAAATATATTTACAAGATTTATTAAAATCAATCGATTACATTTGCCTGCTTAATATTTAGGCTCAAATATTTTTGATCATATATTAAATCTAAAATCCACATGTGCGAATTAATAAAAAAATGTTTTGGAGAGATAAGGTCATAAGCTTAACCAGACTGGCGTGGTGATATTATAACTTCTTGGCATGCATTTTTCTTTGATTAGGGATGGATAAACGTCGCCAAATGGCAACCTACGAGTGAAGCATCTCTCGGCGGTGTTTAATCTGGAGGTCCATAAATCGTGGCACCTACTGTTCTGCGAAGATGGAGACGGTGTTGGCCACACCGGGCCATTACCGGGCCGACCCCTCATCTATCAAGTCAACAGATAGGCCGCCTAATAGGCCGCCGCGCTATCTGTTTCGTTGCTCATTTTGATCGGGGGAGGGAGGGGAGAGACTAGCTTTTTTCTCCAGCTCTTGTTATGCTCATTTGTGGTCGAGGCAGAATATCGATTTTGGCTTCTGTGAATGGCAGGAAAAACATTAGAACCATAGATAAAGACATCTCCGCTTATTATGAATTAAAATTAACTTTTCCCCCTCGGTTTTTAATCGTACAGCATTGTCATTTTCTTTTTGGGTGTGGACATTAGCATATGTTTAGAAAATAGATCATTAGCTTCCGATAGCGATTCTATCTTTTTATTGTAAATCTTCTTTTAAACGTTTTCTACCGAATTGTGGATGGTTTCTTCAATCGAAAGTTGTTGAATAGCTCGGCACAAAGACACTGTGAAGCAGTTATTAAGATTATTTCATATGAAAGAGATAGTGTTTGTAATTTTATGACTATTTTCTAATGCAAAATAAGGTATCAAAGCCTTACAAGTGCTATAAATTCTTTCTAGAAAATTCATCAATTATTTTTCAATATTGAAGATGATTTTTATTTATTTAAAAATGTTATTACCTACAGAATTGATATATTATCTACAAGGCATAGATAAGTTGTGTAAAGAAAAGAAATGTTTTGAAGCGACATAATTTAAGAAGAAGAATTTTAGATACAAGGGAAAACATAATGAAGACATATAAGAGAAGAATAGTTTTAATTTCGTAGTCTTATATATATATATATATATTACCACTGAGAAGAAAGTGTTAGCACAACTAATTTTGATATTTTAATAATTCTCGTGCGATTAATCTAAATCAGTATTGTTCTGTTTTTATAATTACTGTTGTTTTTTTATTCTTTTGGTTTCAACAATTTCGATTATTCTATTTTTTAGTATATTGCGATATAATAATGATATATGCTTTGGATCTGGAGAGTTATTATTTTTTCTTAATCTAGAATGATAAGGTTTACAGGTTGGCACACTATCTATAAACTGCAATACGATGATTAAAAATTTCGAAGCTAAATAGGACAAACTGATGGACCTAAAGTTTGCAAATTTGATATATAATTACTTTCTGCTTAGTGGGTTTACAGTAAGGAAGAAATTTGCTAAGTCTTCATAAAAAATTTTAATTAGAAATAAATGATTATTTTAAAATTTTCCGCAACAATTTTGGATTATATTATTGCGCAAAAATTATTTTAACATTGTTTTAAAATACAGAAAAAAATACAATTTTCAGTAATATTGATTACATATTTCTATGCAATTTCTTCAAATTTTAATAAATATTTCAAAAATATTTTAAATATTCCAATACTTTTTTATTGATTTATGTTTATACGCATGCACATTGAAAAGACATTAAATGCATATTTTGCGTACTCATAATTGCCGCAATGTAATTAAGAGAAAATTTTAAAAGTAAAATAGAGAAAGACGAATCGAACCTGAAATATTATTAAAATGTTTCATAGAGAGGTTCGGACCTCCTTATTCGTTAATTGTTGCTATAAATAATGTTAAAAATAAGAGGTCATCAAAAATTGTTTTCAACACAGCTAATTATTTTTCCCAGTGACAATTTCTGAATGGGTTATACAAGAAATAATTGGAGAATTCCTTTTTAAAATTTTGCTTACTAATTATACAGGAATGAAACATCCAATAATTCGTGAAAATGTAGCACGAGATGTTGTTCGAAATAGGAATATGTATTGCGTTTTCATCATTAGAAGATTGCTCACGTCGATATACCAATGTAAAAGAAAACAATTATTTTGATATTATAAAGAAAAACGTCACTAAGAAGAGTAAGTACAATAGAGGGTTGCAACTTATGCCTTTAATATTGCAATTATACAGAAGTGAAGTATTTAACACTAGACTTTGTCTAGTATAATTAACCAAATCTGTGAGTCAAGCACTTGTTCATAAAGAAGAAATGTAGCAACTTCTGCTGATTAAAGGGATCTTAGAGAGCCAAAGTGGAAGTCTGACTTAGCACCAATAACTTGGTAGATTTTCTTCCTGAAAGACTTCGAGAGGAAAAAAATCACAGATTTTTGTGTGTATATATGTTTTGGAGGGGAATAAAACGAGAAAAACCTCCGCTCCAATCACAGCTAGCAATTCCTTGTTAAAGAACACATTAGTCAACTAATTTTTAAAGGATGCTGGTCAAGGACAAAGACAGAAGGTAAAACTCATGCTGTCATTCATTACTTGAGACATGGAGTTATCATTAAATTGCGTAAAATCCTAATAGATTGTGAAAAGATTCCATTAATCTATCTATATGCAACTAAATACTTCTATAGTTGTTTACACTTGCCAAATATACTGGTTAATGAGAAACGGCATTTATCCTGATTCCATTCAGTTTAAATTTAAACAATGCTTAAAGTGAAAACTGACTTGTTGTTCAAATAATTCTTCACTGATTAAGAATTTCAAATTCAATTTCTTTCAAATCACAGAGTCTTTACTATCAAATGCTCTCTCCTAATTTATAAGAAAATATCGCTTTAAATATCAAAATATATTTAATAATTGAACATATCAAATTTCGTAGTTATTGTTTTTTCGCCTTTATGGTAAATATTAACAAGAGAAATTTACAACATTTAACTTGATTCACTGCAATAATTTACGATTTTAATAAACCAAACAAGAAGCTTTTAATATTGACAATTCTGTAAATGAATTATAAAGGCTTCATACATTATAATAGAAATAAAACCCTCTTAAGAAAGAAGCATACTAATAATTTAGATATTTAGTTTATTAATACCAAGCTTCAAATATATAACTACTCCAGATTGGATTTACATTTTTTAAATTTTTTACCATGGTCAAATGGCGAGTGTTTCATATGAATCGGAACAACCCTCTCTAAAATTCTATACCACACTAACGACAAGAATCTACATTCACAGTGGATTTTTCGTTCAACGGTTTCTTATACATATAAACCTTTTTATGGAATGGGATCTCGAACCGTATCTCCTTCCGACCCCGAAATTGAAACTGTTACCGCATATATGAGTTGAATTGATGAGGCGCCTAGCCCCACCAGGGGCTTATCCCCGTTAATGATGCTACTGGTAGAGAGTCTTTCTTTATTTCTTTATGTTATAGCGACCGTCTTCGTTGACATCCTGGCTGGAAATGATTGCTTCTAGACAACAGAGGCTGAAGAATTTTAAGATCTAAGCTTAAATAAACTGATTGGAATTGAAACAATTCTTCAAATATTGTCCTTTTGCCATCGCCTTACAACTAATTACAAAGATTTGCTTCCCCAGGGAGTAAGTTAGTTTTTAATATTCAGTTTTAAAACATCAAAATGTTTGCTTAATTCTTACTCGGTAAACAAGGAAGCAAATCATACGTATTGTTCTTTGTTGTGACTTATTTCCACTGCTTAAGGAGTCAATATGAGGGAAAGTTCCATTTACAGATGTGGAATAGAGAAGAAGGCTGTTTTCTGTTCAGCTCTACATGTGTGATGTTGTTACGAACTAGAAATGTCTTCCTTTTGTTTTCTTCAAATTTTAATTAATTTTTTTGTTATGATTTATTTTAAATATAAAGGAAATATTTTTTGGGATTTTCTTTGTTGTAAATTTGTGTTTGTGGAAAATGAAATTATTATTCTTATCTTTTTGTTGTTATTTAAATTTATTATGTTTTCAGTTTTTTCATTTACTAATATATGAAAGAAATCCTGTCATGAAGAACTTAAGCACAAATAGAGAAAAATATTAATATAAATTCGGAATAAAATTTTGATACAAATTTATTATCAAAATAAAAGTCTTAGAAAACTGTAATTTTTTTTTCTAATCGTAAAATTATTTCATTATTATAATTTAATAATTATTTTTCATTATTATAATAAAATTATTTTATTTTTTAATTATAAATTTTGATTATAAAGTCATCTGTATCTTACATAGAAAACCAGAGAATAAAATTTAGAATATATTCAATGGAGAAGCTTTAGAAGATTGTAAATTCAAATCTTGTCAGTAGGAAACAAATGTTGTAACAGACAGTTGATTTTTCTTCTTTTTTTTCGAAAAACAAATAAACAAATAAATTATTGCAGAAACAAAATTATCTTAATAAATGCGGGGGGGGAGAGATCTCATTAGAATTACCTTGTTTGATTGTAACATTAATTTAATCAAGAATTATATGTTAAATATGTTATATTTTAATAATTTCTTAGTAAAAATAATAATTCTCTGTTGTTTTCTAAGATGACTGAAGAGGAATCTGAAAGTAATTAAAATTATTGACGTTTTCATGAACGAATAGCATACTAGATTGAATAAAAACCAAATTAGTTGGGATGTTCTTCCAGCAAATTTTTCTATGGAACTTTTGGAGATATATTTCGTTTGCATAAAAAACGCAATCGAATACGCATTTTGGGCATTTTCCTTTCCATTAGTTAATTTTACATTTTGAAACACATCTATAATTTTGATCATATATAATTTTTTTTTTGTATTCTCGAATTATTGCACTTCGATAGTAGAGAGAAAAACAGATAATTAATCGTTCAGCTCATTGATTCAAAAATCGGATCAATAATTGTGGTCAGGAGACGACATACCAAAATTCAGTCTTATAATTTGATGTCTATTTAATTATAATACTAACATTCACAGGAATGGAAGAATAGGTTTCTTTTAGACTATTTCATTCAAACGTTACCTACTCATTTCACTGCATAGATTTCATGCTAAATTTTATGTGTCTAGATTGTTTCTTTTTGAAGTTATTATGTTCTTAGACATGCAGGTACAATTTCGCTTTTTAGGGTTTTTTTTAAACAAATTTCGTTTGAATATTATAATTTTTTTTTCTATTTCATATACAAGATAGCAAAGGAAAGAGAGAGAGAGAGAATACACACGGTTTATTTTATATTCGAAATATAATCATAGAAAACTAATATGATAATAAATACATTTGTGATGTAAGAAAAAAAGCCATGTTAATTTCATTACACATTTTTTTTAAAAATTTAAAGTTAAATTATCTTAGAAAATTCTTAATGAACATATTTTCTGAATTATATTTTTTTATTATTGTTGGTGTGAGATTAGCTTAAATTAAAAAAAAACGAATAAACAACAAGTGAGATTAAAAAGAATCTAGAAATAATGAAATAGTTAATAATAAAAAAATTACAAAAAGGCTGACAGAAATATTGCTCAGGTAATAAATACCTTTTGCAATAACTTTTAATGTTCTAATTCCAAGCAAATTTATCAACAGTGGTTCTATTAAGAAAAGTATATTCAAGAAGTAAATTTCTTAATATGATATTTTTCCTAAATGAACCGAGCTAATTTTTATTTGAGCCTTATTTCTAAAAGAAAATAAAGCAAATCGGAACATTTATTTCAAATTCAAATCAAAATTAAGACAGGTCTAACTAAGCCAATACATCTAGACGCTTTATTTATCTTTAAACTAAAATAAGAATAAATTAAATAAGAACGTGTTCAAGCTTTAATAAATCTTTAAGAGAAAAAGGCAATAAAAGATATGTATAAGAAAAGCCTACAAAAAATTTTCTTTTTTGTCCCTTGGAAATTTTTAACTCATTTTGAATATATTTGGTATGCTAATTTCAAATATAAAAACAATGAACTTTCTTATGAATACCACATTTCGAATTTCAATTTACTATAAAAAACTAAAATGCCATAAAATAATTAAAAAAATTGTTTTTAGAAAAGAAATATAAGATAAAATATGTATTATAGTGCAATATTGTTATTTATTTTATGCAATGTATGCACAAATAATTAGAATATTTATTTTATAAAATTTAGAATTTTAATAAAAAGAGATTTTTGTGTGTCTCCATGAAAAATACGTAATACGTTGTAAACTTAAAGAGAATCGACCGATTTTACATGGAATTATGCATGTCATATTACAGCGCTAATGTGCCCATGTTCCATTCCAGAAAGAATTTAAGTTATGTTACACCTTTTTTAAAAAGCTGCAATGAATATCATAAGAACTGGATATTAAAAATTTAAAAAGAATTAGAATTAAAATTAACTTTTAACAAACGTTTTTATAAAAAAGTGTATTTAAAAAATTATTTTATCGCAATTCTGGAGATCAAAACAAAAATTGCAAAACCATAAGAAATGTGAAACAATAGGAAGTTGCAAAGCCACAATAAATATCATTAGAAAAATAAAATACCAATATTCATTACATAAAGATTAAAATGCGTTGTAAATATGATAAGTATTTTAATTTAATTAAATCTTTTCTGTGTGTGCCTCAGGCTTTTCAGATTTCTGTTTTGGAATCCAGACTTTTTAAATTAAAAAAATGACATTTTTTTCTTTCTAACACTTGTAAAAACTGTTTTAAAATGGCTTCTTCTATGCAGTACTATCAACTGATTTAATGAATCCATAATTAAATAATTAGATCGCAATTTCTCGTGTTTAAGTAGTGAATTTCCAAAAAACTAATATTTCCAAAACTTTCGAATATTTACAGATAATAGCAGGAAAATTTACTTAAATTATGCAATTTAGGCCATTCAATATATTATAATTATTCTTTATTTATAGCAAAATTATAATATTTTTTCTCTATAAGAATTTGAAAATTTTAAATTAAAATAAAAACGGCAATCTTTATTCCTCTTTTGGAATGAACAATTGCTTCTCATTCAGAAGTCCCATCTGTTAAAAGATGCGCTATTACTGCCATCTATCGTATGATATTTCAATTATTCGTACATAGAACAAATAAGAAATATATATAAACTATTATTAAACCAAAATGTCCATTTGTAAAAAAGTAAAACACTTACCTTAACTACATTTCACATATAAAAGATTAATAAATCTTATTTAAATAAGGCAAACTATACTTTTCAGTTAAATATATAAATACTTCTGGAAATAAATTTTAACGCAGTCTATCGTCTGCAAAAATTAAAGAAATTCTTTATGCCAATTTTTTATACAAATTTATATCTAAATTATAATAATCATCTGAGCAAATTAAAGTTATTTAACTTTAATTTAGAAACTAAATTAAATAACTTTGAGTAGCTAAGCATATTAATTTACGTATTTAAAAGAATATATATTTTTCTCGCTAAAAATTAACTACATATTTGATTGCCAAAGTTACTGAACATTATACATTCTAAAATAAAAACATAAATCATAAAAATGACTTTTTAAAACAATTAAAGTTTTTGAATTCTAATTAAAGTTTTTAATGACAAATTTATTTTTAACTGACTATGCGACCATTTTAAACATTTCAATTGTGTTAATAATTGCCTGGCAGAAATGTTTTATGTTAATATTGATGTTCTTAAGTGCTTCAATATTAATGTTTTTATCTGAATGAAATATTCTGTTGGTTTTATCCGAGATATTAGACTAATTATCATTTTTAATCGCAATCTTTATTTTTTATTTTTTTATTTACTGTTTAAAAACCAAGAAATAAATCTAACAAGGAACCAAAAATTAAGGCTCTTATTACATAGCATATAATTAGTTTGGAAACTTTTGTTGGTAAACTAAACAAATTACACAATTAAATTTTTTTGAGGAAATAAAATTGAAATCCTAATTAATTTATGTAATTTGAATCAAGATTAAATAATCTTAAAGAACTTGTCGATTTCAACATAAATCAATTTTCAGAAGATGCTTGAGACCATGTCAAAAAAAAATAATTATAAGAAGTTCTAACAAAAAAGTGTATCGTTATATGATCATGTTTTCGGCTTAATTCATCTATCTTTATTTTATTTGTAAAATTTTATTACTTAAATTTTGCATAGAATAAAAAGAAAATATTTAATTTCATCTCAACGCCCGTGAGTATAAACCCAGTAACTAAAACAATAAAAAACATTGAAGAGGATTAGTTACATGTAAAATAAATTTTTAAATGTTTTTGATAATAACAAAAAAAAGAGTGCAAAAAACATTGGAAAAGTTGTTTATCAAAGTTTAAAGTGGTATAAAAATGGTTTTTGTACAAAGATGTTTTTTAAAATTATTGAAAAAAAACTTAAAATTTTGGTTAAATTTAATTAACATTTTGATACCTTTCTTACTCTGCATTTATTATCCAAAAAATAATAAATATAGTAGCTCTAATTCAAAAATTTATATGACCTACCTTACAGTTTTGAATGATTTTTTAATTATATAAGAGCACCAAAAATGTCGCAAATAAGCACTAGTATGTTAGCTTATAAATATTTTCGTATTAAAATAAATCCCTGTCTTCGTTTTAGTGAAGCTTTAATAAAAATTCAAAATAAAACATTTTATCAGTATTGATGAGAAAAGATATTTTATAGAGGGTCAATTTTATAAACATTAGCATTCAATAAAAAAAATTTATAATTATCAAAAGAAACATAAAGCTTATGGTTTTCTCGGAGCCAGTTTCCTTATTAAGTTTTGCGAATGCTTGGATCTTATTTTGAGCAAAAATTTTAGGCTGAAGATCTTAGAATTTTAATATAACATTAATGTAATAATATAAATGAAAAATATATTAAATATAAACGTTTTTAAACCACAGTTCTTATTTCAAATGACAGCGTGTATCTTATAACGGTGATTTAAACACGTTGAATGCCTCTCTAATTTCATATGCTTACTCATCAAACCTACATAAATTTCTCGCTATGCGCTGAATATTTTGGTAAAATATCAATTAACTCACAAGTTAATTTGTGTAATCATTCAGAATGCATATATATTTTGATGAGGTCGCTGAAAATCCTGCATGGCGCTGAAATGCAGTCTTATGATTGCATATTCTATTTTGCATTAATTTCTTACGCTATTTTAGTAATAATGATGAAATTCAAAATTTCAAAGCCATTGAACCATTATTCGAATTATGTGTGTTCTAATAATCTTGACTTCGACGGGTCACAGGTGAGTTCTGTGGCATTCAACAAGTTAAAATCTCACCATTAATTTTAACTCCATGTATTTTTCCACCAAAATTTTTTTTTATATTATTTAGCAAAAGATAATTATAGAACTCCCATATAGTTGAAAATATTTACTAAAATTTCATTGTTATTGCAACTTTCAGTTACTTCAAATCATTTTAATAATAAAAGTTATGATCCTTTATTATTAAATGCGTGACAAGAAATTGAATTTTATTTATTAAAATGCTTTTTCTTCTAAGAATTTTTGTAAAATCAACAATTTCAAACTTTCTGAAATTTCCATGGTAGATATTTTATTCATTACCAAATATTAAAATAGGTGTGTGTTCTGTTTTATGGAAGTAAAAACCAGATTTGATAATTCTGTGTATAAACAAATGATCATATACTAAACTAATGCTCAATTTCTAAATCATACTGTGTTAAAAGTTTGTACGAAAAGTTAATTTTCATAATAATATATATAACAAAATTGAAACATTTAAAATATTTAGTGAAATAAATAAAATTCAATATATTTTAGCATTTCATCAATCGTGTCTTATCTGACAGATACACGATTACTTCTTTTTTCAATAGCTAGTTGGTGCTATGCCTGAGAAAAAATTCCTTTTTGCTATCATCCTAGTTTTTTTTCTAAAAATTAATTGCTTGTGTCTATTTAAATAGTGTTTTCTATCTATATTATTTATTAATGTAACAAGATATTCTGGTGTATCTGGCGGATACAGTACGACTACATTTTTTTTTTTTCGAAAAAAAAAATACTCGACTAACACAGTGTTAAAAAGAAGCAAAAATTATGAAGATGTGGAATTTTATGAGCTAAGTACACGAGGTTTTCAAATAAAAATAAAAATCAGTGAATGCACTGATGACCGAAATGTGGATACTCACTAATGTACACTGAATCATCAATGCAATGCATCTTTTATACTGTATAAAGGGGAAAGGTACTTCCAATTTAACTGTGCTCACGAATTAGGAAGCCAATCCTGCTGGCTTGGATTTATCTATGTAGTACTTTTGTATGTGATGTTTTATTCGAGCGGATATTAAGGAGAATGAATACACCACAAGAGAAAGCACAGATTTTATGGTGGTCATAGAATTAATTTCCAATCAACTAAATCACTGACTTTTAAGAGTTAATTTCTAATCATTTAAACTGACTGATTTATGAAGATTTGAATATCACTATTCAATAAAAAAAGGATAATTTTGGATTTTCCATCGATCGCTTCAAAGAAAATACGCCAATCAGATTTCTCAAGAATAATTGGCCTAAGATTATGAAAATGGTGAGTTTTTCTAAATTTTTAACATTTAAAACTTCATAAATAAGTCTTAGTTGATCGTGGAAAATAGAAACATTCATACATTTATTTAAAATTTGGTGTGCCCCGAATATTTATCAGAATATGATACCTTACTGCATTAAATTTAGACTTCTTAATTTTTGAAATATATTTATAAGCAGGAACAAAATATTATTATTGATTTCATTTCAATCCTTTTGAAAGCAAAACTAAAAACTGTATTTTATACTGAATCTCAGAAATTTTTGTTGAATTATTGTTTGAGATATTACATAAACTATGAACAATATTTTGTAGTTAACATAAGACTTAAATGTCGAGCGATTCTGTTTGCAATACTCATATTCAATAATAATAATAATTAATAAATAACAATAAAGATGATAAATAAAATAAAGCGCTTGGTTTTATTAAAAAATATCTTAATATTAATTGCAATTTCGTCATTTACATTTTAAATTAAAGTTGAAGTTTTACCGGAAATTGCAACAAATTAGTAAAATATATATGCTAAATTGAACGAAACGATCTAAACAGTATAAGTTTGGTATGACTATGAAACTTTGAAGATTAAAAATGTTTTGTTTGAGAATCCTTTATGAGACCAGTTACTTAAAATATTTAATTGAAAATTGTAGCGAGCGGTAATTCTGGCGAACCGGCTGGTCGCCAAAGGCGGCTAGTATCTAATAAAATTATAATAATGTCTATGAATCACTATTTTATGATAAGAGTTAATATGATATCCTTTGAAGGTCAAAGCGATCTTTGAACGGTTTGACGAAACTTTTGAAACAACACATAAGCTGGAGAACTTTCAAATGAATATAGCTTCGTTTCTGCTTAGTTGAATTAAAATCAAAGAAACCTCAAACAGCCCGATGACAGGGAGCAATTTGTTGCTAAATTGCACATCAGTCTTCCGGTTTTTGAATAAGGCTAGTTAAGACTCACAGTTAGAAATCATAATATGTAATATAGAAAGACTAATATCAATTAATGCATTGATGATTGAAAAGTGAAATGCCAATCGGATGTTCTGAACTATTATAAAGCATTGATGAATTGTACAAAGAGAAACGCGCTCTTCCGCCAATAAATGCTTATGAGTGAATCTAGTATGGACGATACTCAAATGAATGAGAATAATATCGCGTTTTGCATTCAGCAGACAAGGCCAATAGTCAATGCTAAGTTTAATGGGATGAAGTTTAAGACTCCATTGAGTAACTCTTTAAAATGAAATTATTGAGTATATATGAGGATTATTGAGTATATCAGGATTTATTACATTTTAGCGAAGTTATGATATACATTGGTTCCATAACAGTCAACTCAAGAAAAAATAAAATCACTCACTAGGCTCAGTTACTGATTCTAAAATGAATATTTACTTACATTAAAATCAGTATTATTGAAATTTCATTAACTTGAATAAAGGGATGTTATTACTATCTCCTAAACATAGGAGCATCATTTTGAAGGATTTGAATGCTTAATAAGTCTCATGGATGAATACCCTCTGATTATGTGTCTTATCAGAGCTTCTACAGAATTAGTCTGAAGTTTCAACATGCGATCACAGTTATGAAAGAATCTGGAACCATCTCAGAATTTTCATGAACCTTCATAGTGCATCACCAATTACATTCAGTCATTTGACCATCAAGATTTTCTGGATACCTGGAATATATCCGGTTGACATCTAAAGAATTGTCATTAATGTACTTCTTTCACCTGTAGATGGGTGAGCCTGCTGATAGAACAGTTTGAACTGTACTAGATTTCTTTGGATATTTAAATCGTTACGTTAACGCGAACAATACATTTTTTTTTACTTTCTTATTTTTAAAAAATTATCTCTTTATTTTTTTTAAATAAGAGTACTTTAATAGTAGAGGAAAATACTTACTATTCCTAAATATCTGCATTAATTGATTTCTCATGTACGTAGGATATAAAATGAAAATATTGCAAGCATTAAAAAACTCGGAATTCTGACAAATCTCCAAGTTTCAAACGTAATACTTTACCAAAATATTTTTTTAAAAATTATAAGTGCCTGTCTATCAATGGGAATTAAAAGTAATAATTCGAAAAATAAAACAAAAATAATAAATAACTGAACAAATATTACAGAAATGAGATTTGTCGTGTGGTTCTGAACAAAACAAATTGTGAATCTCTGTCAACATTATTCTCAATAGAGCTACAATCCAATTATATCTTTAATTCTTTTCTCCCTATTTCTATATAACTTATTATTATTATGCTCTAGAATTTGTAAAAACAATTGAACGAAAAACACTTAATTTTTTCTTTATAAACTCCAAATAGATATTGTGTGAAACTGGAATGAATACTTTTAAACATCAAATTTTTTTAGTAGTTACCATATATCATAAATATTTAACTACTAAATAAATGCCACACTTTTATTAAGCTTTTAAATAAGCCTTTGTCATTCACTCGTGCATAACACATATTAAGGAGAACTGGCCGATTGTGTAAGGTCATATCTCTTAAAATGATGTGAAGAGATTAAAAAACGAGACTTTTTTTTACACTACATCGTCAAAGATGTGTGACGATGCAGCTAACAATTTTTTTCCTTAATAGAGTAGAGGGTATTGTCAGTCAAAGTAATTTTTTATAGAACAGTTCATCGCTACGTGTTTTCAGAGAAAACGCCTGCTATGGTAGAATAGATAGAATCCATCATTAAATTTTTTTTGATAGATCAAAAGTATTTCAATCCTCCAAGTATAGGAGATGATATCCTTTGATATTAAAGTTGAAGATATTAAGTATTATAATTAAACAATAAAGAATAACCGTATAAAGGTGCTCAAGGAAGGATCACATTTATTTATTTATCTATTATATAAAATTTTTTATTTATCTATTATATAAAACTTTTATGTAAACATTGCGTTTTATTCGCTTTGTGATTGGTAGATAGCGAATCACCTGATCTATGGCATTTGAGGTTTGTTTTGCGATTATTGTTTGAAATATTTAATGAAAGGTTAATATTGCATCGTAGTAAGTGTTTATATTGCACTTGATGGGGAAATGGTAAAAAAAGAAGGAAAAATAGAGCTTCAACTAACATCAAATTAACATACGTTTAAACAAATATTATTTGTAAATTTTTCTTTTATACGCGCAGTTTGTGACAAATATAAAAAATAGATTTCCGTTTTAGTTACCTTTTTTTAATTTGAGTAACGGAAATTTGTTCGTTTCTTGGCTAAAAATTGCGTGATTACCTAAGCAATATACATGTTAACATACATTATTTTTTAAACAGGAATGGGGTGTCCAGCGATATCAGATGAAGTAAAAATTGAAAACAAAGAGCAAGCGAGACTGCCAATTTGAAAAGAAAACCTAATCATGAAGTTGCTGTGTTGGTGGCAAAACGAGAAGAATTGAATCAATATCGGAGAGAATCAATCACACAATAAACCTGGGAACATGCATAATTCGAAGAACATCGGGGTTAAAAAAGCAAAGAGATTATTCTGAGTTCACAAAGAATATGTTATATTCGTTAAGGGACTTTTGCAAAGGGTTCTTAATAAAGAATACATTTTTTTAAGGATGAATTTAAGAGAGAATAAAAATAGCGGCCAATTTTATAGATGGGCCATACAGCTCAAAGAGAAGTGAAATTTTTAGTTGTATGTAGAGATTTTCATCCCGATTTAAATCTCTCATTTTTGAAGACAAATAAATTATAAATATTAAGAAAATTATTGCTTTATGACGATGAATAAATATTTTCTTCTCCTAGTGGCGCACTACACTAAGTCATGGGATACTTCCGTATAACGCGTCGGATCTCTTTTTACTTGCAAGTGATATGCAGCAACTTGATGTGGACTGAATAAGTCGTTGGAAGTTCTCCGATGAAATATTAAGCCATGCTTCCTCTATAGATATCCATAATTGCCAAAGTATCGCTGTTGCAGGATTTTGTACACAAACTAACCTCTCGATAATATTCCATAAATGTTCGATTGGACTCATGTTGGGTGATCTAGATGGCCAAGTAATTCCCTGGAATTGTTCAGAATATTCTTAAAACCAATCACAAACAACTGTAGCCCGATGACACGAAGCATCGTCATCCATAAAACTTCCATCGTTGTTTGGGTGCATAAAGTCTATGAATGACTGCAAGCGGTCTCCAAGTAAATGAATATAATTATTACCATCTTGCACAATATTTTCTTGATAACTAGCAACTTGGTCCACCCTCGAATCCTACTAACAGTTCTTATCAACCGAAATCGTGACTTATCTGACTAAGTCACGGTTTTCCTAACAGATACGTCTGTCGTAAGTGTCGGCATTGATTAATGAAGTTATTTCAAGCAGTGTTTTCTATCTGTTCTATGATAGATAAGCAATCATGGAAAACGCAGTACAGGCGATCGTTGTCCATGCCGGGAGGTTATGAAATTAGTTATTATCGGTTCACTCTTGACACTGTATATTTCGGAATGTTGAATTCCTGAATGATTTCCGAAATCGAATGACCCATGCGTCTAGCTACAATTACCGTTCCGCGTTCAAAGTTTTTTTATTCTTGTCTTGCTGTCCTAATCACGTCAGAAGCCTTTTTCACATGAATTATTTGAATAAAGACGAATGCTCTGATAATGCATTGCCCATATGCATATTTCGTGCGTGATACTACTGCTACTGTATATTTGTATTTGGTATCCCATGACTTTTGTCACTTCAGTGTATAATATAAACTAAAATTATTTTAGGATATTAAATAATTATCTCAGTATTGTATAATATAGCTGAATATTGAATAACATAATATCTTATAGTATTATATAATATTGTATTATATAGTATTGTTACTATATAATATTGTTAAATATTTCTATATTATGTAATATTGTTGCAAATTGAAATATATAATATCATTCAATATTGCGCAGTAAGCTTTGCTATTTGTTACTAAAAACGTTTTGCTAATTATCACTCCTTAAAAATTAAGGGCGATAGTCAATTTCCATCCGCTAATTAAATATGGTTTAATATAAATATGAGACATCTCCATTTAAAATTTTGACAAAAAAATTTCTCATGTCTCTCATACGAATGACTTTAATCCTTAAGAAGTTAGGAGAAGAAATAGGGTTTAAAATTTTTTTTCGTACGTGTCTCTTATTTTATGAAAGATAAAAAGATTAATAAAATAAGGCGAACTCTTACTTTTTTGTAATGTTAATTGTATAAAAAATATTTTACGACGTCTACTAATCGATAGCTTGCCACCTATCTACGTTTTTATTCATTAATGGTTGTTTAACTTAGACATATAACATTCAGTTGAAAAATTCTCAGGCCAATAGCTTCAAATTTTATAAAGTTCGAGATGGAAGTGACGGTAGAGAGGAGAAAAAATCTTTTTCTCTGTGTGTCTATCTTGCTATTGAAAATAAATTACTCTTACTTACATCTTTGCAGGCTTTGTACTTGGCAATAACTGAATTATTTCATGCCAAGTTACTAGTTATTCCAATAAATAAACCACTAACTCTAATAAATTAGCTTTTATGTCTTTCTATAAATGTAAGCCCATTAAATACGATCTAATACTATTGAACCTAATACTTTATTTAGTAATATTAATATTATCGTATATAAACAATACTATAAAATAAATATTCTTTTCTTTACTGTTTATTATACATTAAAAATAGCCAGAGATTGTCGTCTCAAATACCTTTTATTCTCTAACAAGACATGTAAACTGCAAACTACAATAATTGTGTATGTCTTTTTAAAACTGTTATGCTACAGTTTATTTATTACTAGCCGCCTTTGGCGACCAGCCGGTTCGCCAATATTACTACTCGCTACAATTTTCAATTCAATATTTTAAGTAACTGGTCTCTAAAGAGATTCTCAAACAAAACATTTTTAATCTTCAAATTTTGATAGTCATACCAAACTTATACTGTTGTTTAGATCGTTTCGTTCAATTTATTATATATATTTTGCTAATTTGGTGTTATTTCCAGTAAAACTTCAACTTTAATTTAAAGTGGAAATGATGAAATTGCAATTAATATAAAGATATTTTTTAATAAAACCAAGCGTTTTATTTTATTTATCATCTTTATTGTTATTTATTTATTATTTTTATTACTGAATATGAGTATTGCAAACATAATCGCTCGGTATTTAAGTCTTATGTGAACTACAAAATATTTTTCATAATTTATGTAATATCTCAAACAATAATTCAACAAAAATGTCTCAGATTCAGCACAAAATTCAGTTTTTAGTTTTGCTTTCAAAAGAATTGAAATGAAATCAATAATAATATTTTGTTCTGGTATATAAATATATTTCAAAAATTATGAAGTCTAAATTTAATGCAGTAAGGTATCATATTCTGAGAAATATTCTGGACACACCAAATTTTAAATAAATGAATGAATGTTTCTATTTTCCACCATCAACTAAGACTTATTTATGAAGTTTTGAATGTTAAAAATTTAGAAAAACTCAACATTTTCATAATCTTAGGCCAATTAATCTTGAGAAACCTGCGCGCTGATTGGCGTATTTTCTTTGAAACGATCGATGGAAAATCTAAAATTATTATTTTTTTTATTGAATAGTGATATTCAAATTTTCATAAATCAGTCAGTTTAAGTGATTGATTTAGTTTATTGGAAATTAAATCTTTTTATTTAAAATATTAGTGTTTCCAGAACATTTTGTTAATCGTGATTTTTACTTTATTTAAATTTTATGTAAAATCAAAAATTCGTTATTTATTAGAGCATTTATTGAATCAAGTTACACAAAATATAATCATTTTCCATTTAGACCATTTTAGCAGATCTGTATCTAACTAAAGGTTTACAAATTAGCTGTCTGGCCCTGATTTGAATGGATATCCTGTTCATGTTAAACAAATCTTGTCTTAAAATAAAACTGATTTATTGGATTAATAATATAGAGAGTGTAAAAGATCATAAAATCATTTTTCTTGAATTTATTTTTTAGAAAAAATAATATTTCATATTTGTTTCATTTCCTACAGACACGTGCTGATAATTATATTTTTACAGATTTTATTTCCAAAAAGATTTAATTTATTTTTAATTGGAGCTTTAATCAATGTGATGGCAACACTTTGAAAAAAGCTAATTTTTCCCCATGAATGCGAAACGTGCTCGAGCAGCTTAAATGTTATTTTTATTTTGTACGAAAAAAAATTGTTGAAAAATATATTAAAAATATTTATTTAAAAATTCATTAAAAATAGAAATTTAATTTTAAGGTTAAAACATTGGTATCATTTAAAAAATAAATTTTTGATCTTTAACTTGATGTAAAAATCTTTTTTTATGCGGTAATATTTTCGGAAGTTATAGCAGAAACACGCCAAAATTTAGCTTAATTTTTAAATAAATAAAATTCTAATTAAAAATTCGAAAAAATAACTCGCAGGTGCACATTCCCGGCCTCCAAGGTATACACGTTCCAAATTTGGTAGCTGTAGGTTGAATGGTTTAGCCTGTAGAGCGCCAACACACACACATTGAGCTTTATTATAAGTATAGATGATTATTATTATTTTCCTTTTCTTCACTGGTTCAAAACCATTACCATTTTATAATTCCTGAAAAAAAAATATATTTTAAATTAAATTTTCTTTGTGTAGAATTGTCTTTTATAATAAAAATATTTTTTACTTTTCTATGTAAAATTAAAATCTGTATTTAAATTAACCTAATTTTGATGTGGTAACGCAAAGTTTTCACTGAATCAGCAGTATGCCATAATTTTTACTTAATTGTCCAATGTTCATTTTATCCGTAAGTTAAGAAAAATATTTCTGGTTTCCTCCACTCCTAGCATTGAGTTCTTATTGATGTTTAGTAATTAAAAGAGAAAAATATACCGAATCAGCTCTATATCTGGATGAAGAATGAACTTACGAAGGCAGTCTAAAAAGTATCCGACCTCGAATTTTTCTGCTTACAGTAACGATTCTAGAGCGACGCCACTGTGCACAGTGGAAGAAGAGAATTTAATGTCCATACTTGATTTTTTTTTCTCCATGTTCAAATGTTGCTGCCTGTTGGAATGTTAGACTGAAAAATCAAAACTTAGAAGATGTAATAGCCTAAGAATCATTTCCTTTACATATTATTTTTTATTTAATTCTAAAAATATCTTTAGACATTCTTGTAAACAGAGAACATATTTTAAAAATATATTTCATGAAAATGGGAGGAAAATTAGGTTAAGTGTTGGCTAAAGTTAGCCCGAAAATATGTTGTAAGAATGGTTTCTACGATAAAATTCACTTGTAATTGATACATGTACTGGTATACATCGGCGCTCTAAAATTTTTCTTTATCTTAAGATCTGTTATTTTTTTCCTATTAAATTAATAAGAGAGTGCCCAGATATATTTTTACATATCATTCTTTCCTCATTTAAAGTATTGCAATAAATAATTTCTCTTATATAATATTACAAGTACCTTACTAACTCTAAGTTGACAAAATGGAATCTATATTCATTTACCAACTTGACAAATGAATATTTTTTAAACTAATTCCATTCGGATAAATAGATTCCTTTAGGTCCATTTATTAACTGATCATCCTGATAGAAGTTAATAAATACACTTAAGCAGAAGTTTTATTTATTTGACCGCCAAGTTCTAAAATCTAATTGTTCTTAATTTCATTACATTTAATATCGATAACGTAAATAAATTAAAACAAGTGAATGAATCTTACATAAATATAAGTGTAAATGATCTGTCAATGACAGATCATTTACCCTTTGCGACTGACCAGTAAGGGGCACATAGATGCCAAGGGCACTAGTTTTAGAAGGCACCATGGTGACAAAATATTAGAGCGTTTACGTCAATTTTTTAAAGTGAATTATCTTTAAAAATAATGCCAGATCCGGGCACTATTTGCAACTTCTAAGCAACTAAATATGACAGGAAGCGAAAGAAATCATATTACGGTCTTGGTCCTATACAGAGTCTTGCATTACGCCATTGTGATTTGCTGGTCGAATTTCGGTTTTGATATTGACAATTGCTGATCCCAGAGTTAGTTCAGAGAGGTTCATTATGCGTGTAGGTCTAATTCCTGTGAGATCTATTGAAATTCAATCTCCTCCAACTGATACGACGAAAAAGACTGTAATCTAAAATCTTCAAGTTTGGAAAGCAAAAGGTCCATCCCAAAATAGCTCTTATGAAATTTCGAAACGAGATTTTAATTTTACTGAGTAGTCATGGGCTCGATTCACACAATCCTTCCAATCTAAGAATAAAAAAAAATTATTTTTAACTAAAATCTGATGAAAGCCTGCTGGCTGAGGTAGCTTGATGCCAGTTTTGGCTTTGAATGGAAGTTCGAGGTTTAATTTTGCCGAAGTCCGCTATTATTTACATTTATTGTGTCTTATTATTTTATATTTATGGATCAACGTGGATAAGGAAATCTCTAGAATGGTTAATAGCATAGATTGTATTCTGAAGATGATGGGTTGCAGTTTGAAGAATGCAGTTAATTTGCAGTTTGAAGAAGATGAGAGATCCATCTTTTCAGGTAACTTTTATATAAAATTGGATGAAAACGGTAAATTAATTAAGTGAATCAAAAAGAAAAATTTGAGTAAAAAAAGAATAATATTGAATAAAATCAAACCTCTTATTACCAACCATCGTATTGAAATGCTATCGACTTAGTATAGAAATCTTATAAGTAACGAAAGATCTGATATAAAAAAAATATTCATACACAAATAAAAATAATTTTAAAGAAAAGAACGTATTATAAATAAGACAAATATTATTTGTGCTCATTAAATTTTAGAGCATTTAAAGTTAATTAGTTTTAGATTCATTTTTTTTAATTTTTTTTTGCTGTTGTTGATGATGATTCTCTTTTAAAGCCTAGAGTATAACATTCAACCACTGTCTTCATCTAGTTTATTCTTCCCTGGTATATGAATAAGTATAACAATAAAATCGAAATTAAACTATGAAACCTACGAAAAATTGAATTTAGACAAATTTTAAAGTATGCAATTATAGTAACACACTGCCTACTATCAAATTTAATTTAAAAATATTTTATCTCTTGAATCAATATAAGACCCATTTTATAATCACTTTGTGATTTCTAACGATAATCAGATCACAAAAAGATAACTGAGCTGGAATCTCACTCTCCAAACTTTTGGGACGCAAAAGGGATGTACCTTTGATTCTCGAAACCAAAATAAACCAAGTTCACATATTCGGTGGATTTTTAAAGGAATTGGAATTTGAAATCATCTGGTCCCGTGGCAGAGTTCTTATACTCAGACTATCTCAGCCCTTCTATGCTTTCAGAGTTCAGTTGCGTTTATAATGTTATAGATTTCTTCTTGTTGTGTACAGCCGAACACCCCTTCTCCACTGAACGAAGCAGTATCTACAAGATTTGTTGTGGCAGACTGCTGCACTTAACATATCCTGTCATAACAGCAGCCGATTCACCGAATTGACATCCTCATCATGGCGGTTGACTCCCAGAAAACAAAGTGGTCAATAGCTGAGCTACTCCTCCTCTTACCTATCAAACTGTTAAATGAGAAGCAGGACACTACTTTAAGAAAATCTCCTCAAAATTCTGTGTCGTTCAAATCTTCCAAATTCTCATTCAACAATAAAAGACATCCAAACATTTTAGATTTTTCAAATTGTTGGTAAAAGAACTGTCAATTTTCAATATTATGTCCTTTAGCGTTTTAAGATTATCTGGCGTCATCATTACCGTACTTAAGTCATAATTTTCAACTTTTAGCTTCTTTTTTAGTTCCGATATTTATATGTATTGCTTCAAATGATGGTAAACAGTTCCAATTCTTTCACAGATGCATTTATTTTCAGGCATTCATCCAAATCTTAGGAAGTATGCAAGAAATCTCCCAAGTCATGACATAATTTGGATTATCACTGGATGGTATTTTCTTATTTTTATTTCAGGAATAAAGCCATAAGTTGCTTTTTCTTTATGAATATATACCCTCTGTCAAACCAAATTGTAGCTATATTTCTTCTCTTAGTTCCTTTTTAAGACAACATTTAATTTGGCGTCAATTATATCAACATTTCCTTTCTGTGCCTCCAACTTTGCACTCTGATTCGCTTTTTATTACCTCTTATTCTAATATGGGTCTTAATCCAATTTTACCTCTATCCACTTGTTAATTTTTACTTTTTTATCGTTTCTTTTATATTTCCCAATTACAATTGTGATATGATTGTATGGCTTGTAAAACCAACAGAGAATATGAAAAAAACTGAGCATTTCTGTCCGTTTTCCATCCTTTCACAATATTCAGTGGTATAATATGACATACTTTCAGCGAAATAGTTATTCCTCTTTAAAATCGATAATTATCTCCTTTCTAAATTCCGAAATCTAATATCAAGTCAGTCCCTAAATTTCGACTAATCCCACTTATTCAAGTCTCTAAGTGCCCTAGATACAAGGAAGTAGGACGAAAATTGGCTGCTCGTTAATAAGTAGGTCAAAAGTCCTTTAAGCCTGAAATTCATTTACATAAATTACCAGAAGAAAAGATCTCAGTAATAAACCCGATTTGGTGAGTCAACATCATTCTAAAGTTTACAAGAACTTTCAATCTACTACAGCCTGCAAATCGATACAATAACGTTATATCTTTATTACCTAAGTAGCCCGAATAAACTAATAGCTTTATTACAGTCCTGTTTTGTTGGCTAGACAAACCAGGAAACAACTCTTGATCATAAATATGTTTTAATAGAATGTCTATTCGCAGAACTTTTCGGAAAATGGAATTTTTGTTATGTGGTGGTGGTACAAAGGGAGTGCTAAACGGTTCTTATTATTGCACGCTCGGCTGGACGGAGAATCGTTATTCAATTCGGGAGGATGCTCGGACAATGCCGGTGACCAAAGGCCACGGAAGGGAAACCGACATTCGCGTTCAAGGGTTGCTCTCATGCTAATGGCATTAAACTTAGTTTTCCAGCCAAATTATTCAAAATTGAGCCAATGTAAACAAAATTTTAATAAATAAGAGAAGATTCTAATTAAAAGGTTAACATGTTTCTACCACATTATTATGTTGGTAAAATTATTGCTTAGAACAGAAACATAACTTTACTAACAGAAAAAAAAATTATTTACAAATGCAAAATGAAACCTCTGCATCAAAATAAGAAAATTTCTTCAATGACATCAAAATTTCAGTTACTTATAGTTCACCAACTTTAATTTAAAAAAAAAAGTTCGGCATGTTGGCTGAATGCTTAACCCGTAAAATAGAGAAAAAAGTGGAAAATTGGTCTTTAAAATTTTTTCTCTTTATTGCGTAAAAAGATAAATCTTTTAGAGGTATAAATTTCAAAAAAAGATAGTATGAATGAATTTCGTAAATTTTTCTGGTAGTTTCATATACATCAAAGCATATAAGAAAAATGCCGCCTTTCACTTTTTTAAAAACTTTTTTGAGAAAACTACAAGAAAAATGGACATTAATAATGTATGAAACAAATTAATTTCTTGTGTTTAGTATTATTTTTAAATTCTAGAGCATTTTGTTAAATGTAAGGAGAATTTTAAATGAAAAAACTATTAAAAGAAGTTATTAACAACAATGTCCAATCCATGTCGTTTATAGCATCCATCCATATGAAACATTTGGTAATCTATATTCATAATGCTTAAAAATAAATAAACAAAAAAAATGTCTCACGGAAATAATAGTAATAACATCCAATAATTCATAGTTGAACAAAAAGATCTGCTAGAAGAAGGAAAAAATATTGTAAAATATTTATTTAATTAAAATATATTATTTCGGAATTATAATAATGGGTCAATATTTTACATCAAGTTTTGAATATTAATACCCAAAATGCATACTTTCGTTCTCGTAACACATGGTATGATCGATTTGACGTTCGAAGGAGGAAAAATGGGGGGGGGGGGGGGGATAATAGCTCCATATATATCTTTTAAACAAGACACATTTAAGGTTAAAATCCTAACAATGACAGGAATTGGGATTTAATTAGGGTGCCTTTTCCCATGCTTACGCAAGACCAGTATCGCTAATTATGTCAATAACTTGACGTTCTAAAAAAAATCTTTTGGGGAATATATATATATATATATACTACAGACTGTCCACATGTTACCTGGACCTGCCAAATCACATCTATCACTTATTGAGCACGTACGGGATATCATTGGACGACAACTCCAGCCTCATCCACAACCAACTCTGACCATCCAAGTAATTACAGAACAAGTACAATAAACATGGGACTCCATACCATAAAGTAATATTCGGCACCTTACGGCACAATGATGCACGTTTGCAGGCTTGCATTCAAAATTCTGGAGGATACACGGGCTATTAATGTAACAGCATTTCACATTTTCTTGCAGCTTAAATTACCTGTGATCTTGAAAATTTAATCAATTAACTATGATAACTAGTCAAATACATTGTCCAAATTTTATTACTCTACAACAATTTTTTCTTAGTGTTGGGATTTTTTCCGTCAGTATATATATATTACTTGCAATAAATTAGATATGGTCGTTAGTCTTTCTTTTCAGACTATCAGTAAATGATTGATTTTCATAAGTTGCCAATAATGTTTCATTGTACTTGCGAAGAAATACTAGTAAATTATCATATTCGATAAAAATTATCGATTTATAAAAAAAATTACAGGTTTGTAATAAATTTTCTTGATTTTTCCCGACCTCCTGGAATTTCCTGACGATTCCCGGTTTCCAGGTCGACTGGCTCTCCTGTAAGCAGCAGTATTCCCAGATATCAGGTGATTCGCCAATAATATTCATTTTATTTAATTTCACTTTTTGGCACAGTTTGATATTCATAATTACCGGAAAAAAATATTTTTCAGCATCAAATGATGACAGGCATTACAGACGTGTCATTTTTAATAACTTTACACTTGTTCATTGGGTTCAAGAACTCTCCCAAGTCTAGACTCATAACATCATTACAACATTAAAAATGTTACTATCCGCATAATCTATCTTTTCAACTACATTTTGGTTCTGACGGTACTTTCAACATGACTAGATTTTATTTTTGTGCCGTTAAATCCCACGAAACTGTAATTTCTGTTTCTTATTTCTTATGTAAACTACGCTGATAAGAAAAGAATTCTTTTTTATTTATCATTCAACAATGAAATGAAAATTACGCGATTAAATATCTGATGAAACGACGAAATTTCATTGCAACAATGTAAATTATTGTTAACAATAATTTAAAAAAATATTTCTAAATTTCAGATGTTGTCAAATTGACAAAAACAATTATCCATCAATTAAATTAATATCATTAAAAAGGCAGTTTTTAAGTTTTAAAATGTAATCATTTTTGAGGAATAATATTTTTCTAGGTTATCGAAGGAAAATGTCAGCTTAGCTTAGCTTAACTTTTATTTAAGTGAAATTCTAATTTTAATTTTAAAAATAGATCAGAGGTGTGCATTCCCATCTCCCAAAGTATATTTGTACCAATTCATATTGTTATTTTTATATTAAATGATTTTTTTTTATTATCTGTAAAATTTGTAAGCTTTATATTAAATGATCTGTAGAACGCTAATACAGAGTTACATACAGTTTTGTTACATACAGAGAGAGACGAACAATCTCCTTTATTATTAATAGAGATGTAATCACAAAATTAAATAGAGAAACACAAAAAACAAAAATATAATTTCAGCCATTACAAAAACAGATTCAAAATTGCACAATGGTTAACATTTGTTATGTCAATATAGATAATTGAATCTTAAAAATGCCCATTACTAATTTAAAAACCACAAAATTTATCATGGATTCATTTGTATTTTTGATTTTTTGTACACTTTCATTCACCACATTTCATGTGGATACAGAATCGAAAAGAAATCAAACCAACCAACTCTCTATTTCTACCTGCATTTCAACATCGAGTTCTTTACATAAATCCATGGAAATTTTCACTCGCCAAACGGGCGATATTTTTTAGGTATGGCGGTTCGTCCAATAACAATCGCTTCGATTTCAGTCAAAATATTGACAGCTTGACAGGGTTCCCTTTCAACCTGTTGACCGTCAGTCCTTTGGGTCCCGATCCTATGCTTCCTTGTCACGGCACTGCGCATAAATACATATGCTCATCCTGTCTAATGCAGAAATAAGAGGAGAGGGTTCACAGTGGCCTTGAAACATACCATCGTCAAACGGCGGCACAACACCCCCACTGCAACACATCCCTCTCTATCCCAATATAGGATACCCCCACCCTCTGTAAGGATTAACATCATGGAAAGTTCAAATATTTGCGGACTGTCTAAGGCATGTGTCTTGAAGGTATGTTGAAATTATTCGCAAATTAATTAATATAATCGAAACCATATATTAAGTTGACAACAGCGTGTTGATATAAATTTTTATTGGTATAGATATATCTTAAGACGACAAAAAATTTTTTAGGCAGTTTACTTTTTTATCATGGCATTTATATTTAAATATAGAATAGTTATCTTATTTTTGAATAGATTTTGCTCTAAAAATATGTTTAGTGATATTATAAACTGAAGTTTATTTAAGTTATTGTAACCAAAAATATTGCTTTAATATTCTATTCGAGGAATTAGAAGCTTTCGTTTATAAAAAAGTTTATTTACCATAAAAATATGTTACAAAAAGCATTCACTATATTTTTTCTTAAAAGTAAAATAAATTCGTTTGCAGACGATATGCCATTTAATTTTTATTCCTATGATTTATCAAGAATTAAAAACAGTATATATTCCAATCAGTATCCAATGAATAATTAGATTTATATATATTTTTATAATTAAACTCACATATATTTTTTATTCCATATGTATAAAAAATGATATACTCAGTCGAACCTATATAAATCGAATATTTTTGGAAAAATTCGATATACGGAAATTTCAATATACAAAAAGGCATAAAATAAAACTTGCGCTATTTTCTAGCAAAGAACAACTATACATAGTTAATTTTTTAATGTTAAAGGAAATTTAAATAATTAGAGCATCAAAGATTTACCATCATTAAACTTTCATTTATTTTCAAAAATGTACAAACAGCAACGATGTTTCAAAATTGTTGATAACGTACTCAACGAAATTTCATATTTTTACCATGTATTTAAATATCGTCCCTCTTTCTAAGTCTTTAATTAAGTCGCACTTTTTCTTCAAACTTAAAAGTTTCCATCAGGTTCAATACTCTCTATAAGAAATCTAAAAATATAGTCCAAGTTTTTAAAAGAATTATTCGAATAGAAGTTAAAAATCAATATTTGACTAACTTAGTGGCAAGTGTTTATTTTATTTTATTTATTTATTTGTAAACGACGTCTGGTTTCCCTAGAATTACTTTATAGCAACAACTAGTGTGTCTTCATTTTCTTCCTTATTTCATTTACATTCTTTCATATGAATAAATTAAACATACTCTTTTTGTCTGCAATATATATTCATAATTAGTATTTTTCTTCGATTTATATAAATTTTATTGGTTATGAGAAAACATTTCTTCTTTTGAACATCTAAGATTCCTGAAGTAAAGTTCGATCTATTTAATGCATGTAAGTTCTGCATATAAGGGTTTCACTATATCATCTGTTCAAACGCTTATTAATGCGTAATGAAAAACTTTAATAAATATTCTTTTGCATGTTACTAATCTTTTATATTCATCTCCTTCATTGAGTAAGAAAATACAGAGTGGTATTTTTTTAACATGTTATATCTATCTATCTATACTTATGATAAAGCTCAATGTGTGTGTGTGTGTGTGTTGGCGCTCTACAGGCCAGACCATTCAACCTACAGCTACCAAATTTGGCACGTATATACCTTGGAAGCAGGGAATGTGCACCTGCGAGTTATTTTTTCGAATTTTTAATTAGAATTTTATTTATTTAAAAATTAAGCGAAATTTTGGCGTGTTTCTGCTATAACTTCCGAAAATATTACCGCATAAAAAAGACTTTTACATCAAGTTAAAGATTAAAAATTTATCTTTTAAATGATACCAATGTTTTAATCTTAAAATTAAATTTCTATTTTTAATGAATTTTTAAATAAATATTTTAACTATATTTTTCAACGATTTTTTTCGTACAAAATAAAAATAAAATTTAAGCTGCACTAGCACGTTTCGCATTCATGGGAAAAAATTAGCTTTTTTCAAAGTGTTGCCATCACATTGATTAAAGCACCAATTAAAAATAAATGAAATCTTTTTGGAAATAAAATCTGCAAAAATATAATTATCAGCACGTGTCTGTAGAAAATGAAACAAATATGAAATATTATTTTTTCTAAAAAATAAATTCAAGAAAAATGATTTTATGATCTTTTACACTCTCTATATTATTAATCCAATACATAAGTTTTATTTTAAGGCAAGATTTTTTTAATATGAACAGGATATCCATTCAAATCAGGGCCACACAGCTAATTTGTAAAGCTTTAGTAAGACACAGATCTGCTAAAATGGTCTAAATGGAAAATGATTATATTTTATGTAACTTGATTCAATAAATGCTCTAATAAATAACGAATTTTTGATTTTACATAAAGCTTAAGTAAAGTGGAAATCACGATTAACAAAATGTTCTTGAAACACTAATATTTTAAATAAAAAGAGTTCATTTCCAATAAACTAAATCAATCACTTAAACTGACTGATTTATGAAAATTTAAATATCACTATTCAATAAAAAAAAGAATAATTTTAGATTTTCCATCGATCGTTTCAAAGAAAATACGCCAATCAGCGCGCAGGTTTCTCAAGATTAATTGGTCTAACATTATGAAAATGTTGAGTTTTTCTAAATTTTTAACATTCAAAAGTTCATAAATGAGTCTTAGTTGATGGTGGAAAATAGAAACATCCATTCATTTATTTAAAATTTGGTGTGTTCAGAATATTTCTCAGAATATGATACCTTACTGCACTAAATTTAGACTTCATAATATTTGAAATATATTTATAGGCCAGAACAAAATATTATTATTGATTTCATTTCAATACTTTTGAAAGCACAACTAAAAACTGAATTTTATGCTGAATCTGAGAAATTTTTGTTGAATTATTCTTTGAGATATTACATAAAATATGAAAAATATTTTGTATTTCACATAAGACTTATATACCGAGCGATTCTGTTTGCAATACTCATATTCAATAATAATAATAATAAATAAATAACAATAAAGATGATAAATAAAATAAAAAGCTTGGTTTTATTAAAAAATATCTTTATATTAATAGCAATTTCATCATTTCCACTTTAAATTAAAGTTGAAGTTTTACTGGATATGACAACAAATTAGGAAAATATATATAGTAAATTAAACGAAACGATCTAAACAACAGTATAAGTTTGGTATGACTATCAAAATTTGAAGATTGAAAATGTTTTGTTTGAGAATCTATTTAACCAGTTACTTAAAATATTTAATTGAAAATTGTAGCGAGCGGTAATACTGGCGAACCGACTGGTCGCCAAAGGCGGCTAGTTCGTAATAAAAACAACTGGGATAAAATTGAATTAAGAATTTCTGAAATTATCTTTTTCACACTATCAAGAACAATAGACAAAGCTGCTTTTTCGAGTACATTTTGAAAGGTTCACAATTTTACATACTTTAAAATGGCAACAAATATACTATACTCCATTCTCAAAACCTGTTACAGACAACCTAACTCTAATTATTATGAGTCAAATGCATCTACATAACGAATATTTGATACAGCGAGGCCCTATCCTCTAATTGTAAACAGGACAATGCAGATATTTCAAATAAGTTAAAAGATTTCTGTGAAAATATTTGTACACTTTATTCGCTAATTCTGTATTAAAATAAAGGAAAAAGCCATTGCACTTTTTCCTTGCTTCAAAAATATTTTGTAGTTGATCTTAAGAAATAAATAAGAACTTAGGTAAATCTTACACTCTAATAAGTGAAATTCCATTGAAGTCTTGAATCATTTCTTTTATTGTGATTCGCTCAAATTTTAATTGTATTTCAATCCCATCCAAAAGGAATTATGACTTTTTTTCACAATCTTTATCAAGAAAGTTGTTTTATCAAGAAAGTAGTATATTACGTCTCTACTATTTTTTTCCAACCAAATGCACTGAAAATGAATGAGTTAAGAATATACCTTGCATCACATAAAATGTCATAAAATGAACACAAAGAATTTCATTAAATAACATTTCCTTTGCATTGTTTTTTTTAATTTCACGGATGAATTTTGAAATTTGTTTGGTTTGACTTAAATTTTCATAGATCCATATTTAGTTGCATTCAAATGATACTGCCGATAAAATTAAATTGACGTTGAAAACTAGAATGAGCAATTCCGGAATTTTCTCTAAAGTGAACAAGGTATAACATTAAAAAAAAAAATGTTTTTTTTAACAAATTTTGGCCATATTATTTTTATAATTTTAAATGCACATTGAAATTACTGGATAATGTATGTAAAATTGAGGAGTTCAGGAGCTACAGAGGACTCAAAACTTCGTATATACAAGATTGTTTGACTATGTTGAATAAAATAATTTTGAGCATAAGATTCCTGTAAAAGAAAAAGAAAAATTTATCGAAACGATGTCAAAAGGCAATGGCAACACTGTCGAAGGACAAAGAATATTCCAATTTTCAGAAATTTTGTTAAAAAAATAATCTTGTAATTAAAAATCAAAAAATTATCTTAAATTTTACATTATTAATAATTAGGATCTAATTTAAATACAAACATGCTTTGATAACAGAAGTAACATTTTGATGGTGGTTTTAGTTAAACAAATAAACGGAAATTTTTTAAAAGGAAATTAGTGTTAATTATTGAAAAAGCGGAAATGTTAAAATTTATTTATTAACGTTAATTATTTCATTTAAGGTTTCAGCTGCGCTTATTAGTCTTTTATATTAAAAAAAACATATATATAATGTTTTCAAAAAATTATATAGATTTTCCTGTTAATATCTTGACTATTATATTAATCAGATTAAAAGAAATATATCCAATTATCTATGTAAGGTAGTTTCGACATCTTCGTATAATACTTTAATCAATTTGTTAAGCTTATCTAGCCAGATCAATGAATATACCACAAAAGAGAAGTTAGGCATCAACTAATGGTAAAAATGGTTTGATGCATTTCAAGAAGATAGCAAGATGAAATAAATATCTAGTGTTAGTATTATTACATGTAAAACGGTAGATATTCTTCAAAGATTTTCAATGGAAAATGGTCAACGTTGTATTTCATTTGGAGTATATCCTCCATTAGTCAGCCCGACTCTAGTAAGCAGTGTATTGTAAAAGAGTACATCGCTACACAATATTTTGAATAAGAGCAAAATACGCAAAGCAAAATACGATGATAAAATCCATACCCTCCTACCGCCTATTCATGTTCTTCAGCTTCACCATTCCAAGTATTAACTCACTAGGCTACTACGGTGTTTTAGTGTTGCCAGCTGAAGAAAACACTAACGATTAAAAAACACAAACGATTTCTATAACTCTTTTAAAGAGATAATCGATGATGAAGCGATTTAATCATGATCATTAATATTTATATTTTCCAAATGCGTTCTCTTACAAAACAAGCACAAAAAATGACAATGATCTTTTTTGATCAATGTCATTTGATCATGGTTCACAAATCCTTATATTAAACCAACGGGAGTGGTCTTCCCAAAGCGTTCTCGCATACTCTATAATAAAGTTGTTATCCAAGAAAACGCCTTGAATAGCATTGGAGCAAAATAGTGACGAAATATTAACCTTTGACGTCAATTTAGAACTTTTACTGAACCCGTTTGTCATCCTTGGCGAATTATTTAGAGATTAATCCCTGGCATGCGGTTAACAGCATCCGAGAATAGAATTTGTGTTTTAGACGCGTATTTCCCAGCCGATTCAAACAAAGTTTTGCCACAAAACTAAGCTTGTAGTAACAAAAAAAATATCACATATATTTAATACATTTAAGTTATTACATCTTTGAGCTATCGCGTTTACATGTTTCTAAAAATGCAGACCAACAGGCGGTCAATCCCTTGTTGAATGCGGCACAAAATTCGAAAGATGACTGGACTGTAGATGTTGATTCTATGCATTGAATTTTATCCATTTAGCTCTCTTCGTTTCGTAGTTATCGTGTTAAATTATATTCGAACAGCTGAACAGAGAGATTTCCTATGAGCGATTTTTGCACAAAATTTAACAGAAATCTGCAAATTTGGTGGTGTAAGGACTGTATACCAAATTTCACCCATTTAGATTCAAATGTTTTTGAGTTGTCTTTGCCACAGACAGACGGAAATTTTCCAAAAATGTGTTCTTCGAATTCAGGAAGGTTTAAAAGGTGGAAATTTCGAGTTCGAATTTTTGGATGATTACTATACTTTCTCTTTACTGCGTGTACGAGAAAGTAAAAGTGTTTTTGATAAAAATTTCCCAGAAATAATAAAAATATTTACTTCTCCATCTTCAATTTGTATATGGAAGTGTCACAGAGTATCTGAAAAAATTCTAAACACTTTTTTCAGATCCTGAATTTTTTCTTTCTTTTTCAATGCGGAATCGCCTTCGTAAGAGGAGCTGGACGATCCCTGAATCAGGTGAAAGGTATGAATTTGTTAAAAGGACCTACTTTATATTCTGACGATTCACCAAATGACCCAATGCAGATGTCTCCAATGTGTAAGTATACAAATGCTTTGTTTAGAATAACTTTTGATTCAAATGTTTTGTTTAGAAACTCTTTTGATTCAAATGTTTTGTTTAAAAACTAATTTGATTCAAATGTTTTGTTTAGTAATTCTTTTGATTCAAATTTTAGCAATAAACGTAGCTGTCCAATTAGCAGCCTTTCAGTAATATTACGTTAGCAGTAATTTATATTTTGGCCAACTAAAGCTTCAAAAATGCAAGAAAAAATTCCTTATTTTAGTAAAAGCTACTAAATATTCAAATTTATAGTTTCGGACATTTTCTTGTTGCCTTATAACAGTGAAATAATAAAGGGAAATAATCTTATCGTCTTTTTGTTATTATATTAATCTTTAATATCTGCTTTAGAGTTTTTTTTATGAGCAGTGATAATGATCTCAAAAATGTTAAAACCAGTTTTATCTCAAAATTGGTAAATTTTGCATGGACAATTTTTCTATCTAGAAACAAAATTATACTTGAATAATTGAAAATCTGTATTCATAAAGCAACTATATAAAGAAAGAATTTTATAAAGCATTTTTTGTAAAAAAAAATAAATAGTAAAATACTTCCTAGAACTGATAATTATATAAATTGATCAGTAATACAACCCTATAAATTTTGATGTAAGAAATTTGGTTTGTTGGAATCAATCAAAATTAATTTATTTGTTCACTCAAACAGTCCCAAAATAAATGCTTTAATTTTTATCACGCAGATAAAAATGAAAATGTTTTTAAAGAAATGAAAGCATTTCCTTTTAATAAAAATTGGTTTTTTAATCATATCAAGAAATTTAACAAGTGCCGGTAAAAAAGAATATACACACTTGAAATTACTTCGTCGTAGACAGATGAACTTAAAATTTCCCGTAAATATTCGAGTAAGTTCCCATATGTGATTAGAAATTAATAAATTCTCACAATTCCTAAAGAATATTTCGATTATAATTACTGTATTTAGGATCCCAATATAAACATGACCAAGCAGCTGATTTCTCAATTGTCAGAAATAGTCATATGCTTTCAATCAGAATAATGTATTAAAAAGTTACATTTTATGCCATTTGAGATATAAATTTACTGCAGAAAAATTTATTATGTCTAAAATTTTATATAAACTAATTATTAATAGTATAATTATACTGAATAAATTAATTCAATTCATCATAATGGATAAAATACGAAGAGGATCCAGAAATTTATTGTCTAATGAAAAACAATGGCTGAGATTGATATGGCTTTGATAATGCTTTTAACATAGGTACCACCAATGTTGAAGCATTTATCAAAGCAGGATAAGAATTTTTGTATGCCCTTTTTGTAGAAATATGTTGCTTACGGTAGTGAAGAAATGAGCTGGTATTTTGGGTAAAATCCATTTGACAAAGTTTTTTAATAGCAAGACTTCGATTCTAATTAATCTTCTCTTCACCTTCTGAACGCAAACCATCATCAATCAGACCGTCGCCCACTTCATCGTGGATATTTTCAAATTTATCAAAATTTCGCACCGATCCCCTTACTATAACATCACACATTGTTTTTTTTTTCGGAGGGGGTAAACATCACAATTTATCTGTGAATTTCAACAAGATTTTTTTTTTGTTCCTGGCATTAAGAAAATGGATGATAAAGCATAACTCACATACGGCGGGATATTCAATTTTTTAAAAATATTTTAAGCACTCAACATGCAGCCGACGCAATACTCATCGATTTAAAAATAACTTCTATTGTTTGCCTATGAAAATCACAACTAGAGGGCATAAGTTGAAAAATTAAGTTCGGGACTAAAAATAAATAGTCAAATAAATAAATAAACTTTTTATGTTACAGCCTTGATGTCTCAGCCTGTTGTGGCAGCCACCTATTATTTCAGTTCCTACAGAAGACCAGTCGGCGGACTCGGTCAGAGCTCAGACCCAGCCGATAGGTGCGAGGCTGCTGACGGTAGACAGGGCACTTGTTACGAAACAACTGATTGCATAGAACTAGGTGGAACGCCTATGGGTAGGTGCCCCCAAGAAGGAGTCTGCTGCATATGTGAGTGCCTGCTATTTGTTCACTATCTTTCAATGAATATACTACGCATGCGTAAGGAAGATTGAAGAAACTACCGGTTTAAGTTTAAAATTGATGTTTTAAGGTTAAATACATTTAAAACTTTTTGCATAACTTTAAAATATAATCAATACTGGATACATTTCTACCTTTAAAAAATCTCAGGTTCAAATCGTCTTTTGTAAATTTAATGTGAAATAAAAATTAATGAAATCGATAATATTTCCGTTTCGAAGTGTGGGCAGTGCAGTATAGTGGTCAGAACAGCATAAATGACGCGTGTGTTGGAGTCCTCGATTCGAGTCGCGCTTTTTGCTTTATTTTTTACTTATGCATTTACATTTAATATTTTTCTTTTTAAGTTTATCTATATAGGTGTCTTTCTTTTAAAAAAAACGCAATTTTACACAAAAAAAGTGCTTTTTTTTTCATAACTATTATAGCCTTTTTTCTATCTGCTCTCATGGTGACGATGACATGTAGTGTCATGCCGGACGCAATTTCACAACGGTAAAGCTGAGTGTAAGCTCAAAAATATAAATAATGATAGATAAACTGTAAACTGAATACTATAAAATAGCAGATTGTTTCGAATCACATGTTAAACTAAGGCATTCATGATTTTTTAAAATTTAAATGACCAGTTCATATATAGGTAAGATTGAAATTTTTTTTATGTGTAATCAGTATGTGCTTCGTATAAAAATCGGATTTTACAACAGCAGCAAAAAACACAATCTGTCGAGCGAAGTTTGTTCCACCTTGCACTTGTATATGGTGAATGAATAGCTGGTCGCCAAAGGCGGCTAGTTAAATACAAAAAAATCGTAACACTACCGCCGCCATTAGTCAGATAGAAATTTTTAAAGAGCCAAAATAGCATTAGTGCAGCGTAAATCAGTGGTTATTAAACTGTAGGTTGCGATTTAAATTTCGATGAGTCGCACCAAGGTTTTGAATATATATGAATCTTCCCACAATTTGGAAAAATGTGATAAAGGGCGTAAAACTTTTATCAAACCACGCATAATAATAAAATTTTGTACAATTCTATTATTAATAAATGTTTCTTTATTACCTATAAAGGCATACTTGTTCCATAAAACCTACTTAAAATAAACATTCAATCAGAGACAAATCTATAATTATTTATCAGACTTAGAATCACCATATGAATCACATAGATACACGATACAAATTAATGCAACACTTCACTTAAATTTAAAATTAAAATAAAGAAGTCTTTTTAAACGTACTCTGATTAATACATCAAAAGGCAGCGAAAATTATTTTAATAGAAATCATAAATGCATGTATCGCTGATTGAAATATTCTAAATAAATTGTTATTTAAAATACTGTTATAATATATTATTAATAAATCTTAACGATTTTTTTTCTCTTTTGGAATTCATTAAAGGTTAATATCTCGTATTATAATCTTAAGTATCTAATATGATTTGTTGTGTTTTTAGTATATTGATAAAAAAAAGTTTTTTTATAGAATCTTTTTATTATTTTTAAACTTTATACTTAATATACACTGGTGTGCAAACCTTAAGCAACAGGTACGTTTTTTGCCATAACTTCACGAGAAATCATCTGAGAGACATGAAATTCAGAAATGAGATATAGCATTTTGTTCTGAAAGAATGACGGAAGCATAGTTGCGCAGAAATGGATACAATGCATACAGTATGGAATCAAACAAAAAAAAAAGGCTTTATTGAACTCATAGTATCGTTATACATGAGTGTCTGTCCGAGAGGAATAACAGCAAGCAGATGTTCCTTAGTATGGGATATGCCTTCCCCTTACTGCAATGGTTGCTTCGCACCGTCTCCCCATACTCAGCACCAGATTGTCCAACAGTTCTTGAGGTAAGAGTGCCCATTCCTCAATCAGCATCTGTTTAAGTTGTCGGGTGTTCCCAGGAGGATGTAATCGTGCCGCAAGGCGTCTCCCCAAAGCATCCCACACATGTTCTATTGGATTTAAATCAGGGCAGCACACCGGCCAACCCATTCGAGTGATATCTTCACTTTTCAGGAGCTCCTCAACAGCATGAGTCCTGTGTGGCCGTGCATTGTCATCCATAAAAACGAAGTCTGATCCAATGGCACCTCGGAACAGACGCACATGGGGAAGGATCACCTCCTGACAATAGCGATCTCCAGTTACAGAACCTCTGTCGAAAACGTGAAGCTCAGTCCGCCCGTTTATCATAATGCCTCCCCAGACGACAACTCCAGGACCACAAATACGGTCTCTTTCCGTGATGTTACTGGGATGAAACCGTGTCCCGACCTCTCTCCAAATCAACTGGCGTTGGGAATCGCTTGTAACATCACGGAAAGAGACTATTTCGGTGGTCCTGGAGTTGTCGTCTGGAGAGGCATTATGATGAACGGGCGGACTGAGCTCCACGTTTTCGACAGAGATTCTGGAACTGGAGATCGCTATTGTCAGGAGGTGATCCTTCCACATGTGCGTCTGTTCCGAGGTGCCATTGGATCAGACTTCGTTTTTATGGATGACCATGCACGACCACACAGGACTCATGCTGTTGAGGAGCCCCTGGAAAGTGAAGATATCACTCGAATGGATTGGCCGGCGTGCTCCCCTGATTTAAATCCGATAGAACATGTGTGGGATGCTTTGGGGAGACGCCTTGCGGCACGATTACATCCTTCTGGGAACACCCGACAACTTAAACAGATGCTGATTGAGGAATGGGCACTCTTACCTCAAGAACTGTTGGACAATCTGAGTATGGGGAGACGGTGCGAAGCAACCATTGCAGTAAGGGGAGGGCATATCCCATACTAAGGAACATCTGCTTGCTGTTCTTCCTCTTGGACAGACAATCATGTGTAACGATACTATGAGTTCAATAAAGCCTTTTTTTGTTTCATTCCATACTGTATGCATTGTATTCATTTCTGCGCAACTATGCTTTCGTCATGCTTTCAGAACAAAATGCTGTATCTCATTTCTGAATTTCATATCTCTCAGATGATTTCTCGTGAAGTTATGGCGAAAAACATACCTGTTGCTTAAGTTTTGCACACCAGTGTATATCATTATACAGGGTGTTGCCGAATTCGACTGACAAATTCAGAAGGGTGATAGGAGGCATCAACAGAATAAAGAATCACAATACAACATGGGGTCCCAAACGACGTTTAGGGGGTAAAAATCGCAAAAATATAAGGAGTCGGCAAACTTTTGGAAACTGTAAAAGATTAATAAAAAAATACCAAAAGGTGTTTCAACTACGAATTTTTTTTAAGTGAAAGCACATTCTTAAAGGCTATTTTTCATGTAAGTAACATGCCGATTTAATGAACCAGGCGGTCGTAAATAATTGAGAACGAAAAAGTAATTTAGAACACTTATTTGCAAAATTATTAAAACTTTAAGAAAAATAAAAGCTTGAAAATATAAGGAATTTTATATTCCTTAATTTGATATAAGTCTGTAGTGTGAAAATTGAGGATGTTTTAAGATATTTAAGAAAAACTAAAATGTTTGATAAGAAACATCGCTGCAACATCGGTACCGATGTTTACAGAGGGTGTTGCCAAATTCGAAAGGTAAATTTAGAGAAGTGATAGTAGGCATTAAAGAGATTAAAAATTATCATAAAACATAGGGTCACAGGAGACGTTTTTTTCTGTGAAAATCTCAAAAAGAGACATCGAAGAGACAATTAGCCTGGCGAAGAAAATGGCCCTAAGAATTCAAGGATTTGGAACAAGGTAGTCGAGAAGTTTTCTCTGTCTAAATTTTCCATGCGTTCGAGGAATATAAAAGCTGCGATCATTGCAGAATTGATGGTTCGAGGAATATAAAAGCAACTTATATTCATTAAAGAGCAGTGCAGAATTGATAGTCGATAAGTTTCATTCGCAAACAACATGTTAGATTTCACGAATGACGAATATGCGGATATGCATTTAATTTACGATCGAGCGAATGGTAATGGACGGCTCGCACAAAGAATATACTAATAGCAATATCTAAGTATGCGTTGTCCACACCATAGCACCTTCGCAAATATTAATAGAACGGTTGCGGGAGACATGATCCTTCAAAATAACGAGGCCAAATGCAGGACACAGTGGCGCAAAGTACCTTGTTTTCTTACAGCACGTCCTTCCGTATTTACTGCAGGAAATAACGGCCATTGCACACCAAAACATGTGGTCAATGCATGGTGGTGCACCAGCGTATTTTTTGAATTCTGTGAGTAACTAACTATATCATGCATATCCTGGGACTTGGAGTGGACGTGGCGGACCTGTTGATTGGCCTCCAAGTTCCCCGGACCTTAATCTCTTGGATTTCTTCTTCTGGGGCCATATAAAATATCTTGTTTATCAGACACCTTTGGATGCATTGAAAGATCTCGTAGCATGGATCGTCGTCGCTGCTGGAGAAATCACAAGCACACCTGGTATGTTTGAGTGCGTCCGGTGGTCCTTTAAACGTCGGTGTCGATTGTGTAATGACTTTCGTGGCCGCAACATTGAGAAATTTTTATAAACGTTTCTCATTGTCTCCTTTCTTATGTTAAAAAGTCTGTGCTGCAAATATATACTGTATCTGTATTCTAGAAAATAAATTTTCACCATCGTTTGCGAGTTTATATTTCTTTGAAAATTCTTATCGCCTATTACTCCTCAGGATTTTTCAATAGAGTTTTGCAACACCTTCTGTAAATATTGGTGCCGATGTTGCAGCAATGTTTCCCGGCAAACATTTTAGTTTTTCTTGAATATCTTAAAACCTCCTCAGTTTTCACACTACAGACTTATATCAAATTTAAGAGTATAAAATTTTTTATATTTTCAAGCTTTAATTTTTCTTAAAGTTTTAATATTTTTGCAGATAAGAGTTCTAAAATACTTTTTCGTTTTCAATAATTTACGACCCCTGGTTCATCACATCGACATGTTACTTACATGAAAAATTGCCTTTAAGAATATGCTTTCACTTTAAAAAAAATTCATAGTTGAAACACCTTTTGTTATTTTTTTTATGAATTTTTTACAGTTTCCAAAAGTTCGCCGACTCCTTATGTTTTTGCGATTAAACGACGTTTGGAACCCCATGTTGTATGGTGATTCTTTATCCTCTTGATGCCTACTATCACCCCTCTGAATTTGTCGGTCGAATTCGGCAATACCCTGTATATATTGTGGAATATGAAATCTTGCAAACAATTTTTCTCTATCAAAATTATGTTGTAATTAATCGAATAAGTAATAATAAAATGCTGAAAATAACATTGGAAATACACAACTATATAAAATTTCACACTCCTGTATTTTAGGAAGGAACAAAATTTCTGCAATTCATAAACATAAAAGAACCTAAATAAATGGGAATATATATATA
>JAPMOR010091354.1:367490-379694 GCA_026543865.1 Argiope aurantia | reverse complement strand
TATATATATATATATATATATATATATATATATATATATATATATAGTAACCAATCTAAAGCAAGAAATAGTTTGAAAACTAAACTAAAATGAAAACGAAAGCAAAACAATTTCAAAATCGCAACAAAAATTATAATCTATTCAAACAAAACCAAAAATGGAACAGGTAAAAACTTCATAGTATTTAGAGAGCGCAAATGCAGCTACTTCTAAAACACAGATGAACTGATACAAAAGTATAAAAATCAAGTTAAATGGAAAAACAAATAAACCAAATAAAAATATTAAAAAAAGACTAAAAAAGACTAAAATTAATAATTTAATAATTAATTAAAAATTATATCATTAATAATTTAATTAAATATCATTATAATTTATCATTAATAATTTAATTAAAAATGAATTTCCCAAAAATTACTGTAATGTCAATTTTTTAATTAAACAAGGTATGGTTTGGAATTAATCCTTTGGCTTAAATAAAAAATAGAACTTTCCTTGCATATTTTATCACTCAATAAGTGGCGCTGCGAGCTTACAATTTTTACCTAAATTGCCGTTAGCTTTGTTTTTAATGGGCGGGAATCACAATCGATAGCTTGGGATTTTCTGGACTGTTGGAAGGTATGTTTTTTGCCTTTTCATTATTTCTTGTGTGTTTAATTTGTCTGTTTATGGTATTTTGGTGTTTTTTGTTATTGAATTTTTACTTATTAGTGGTTTTTCTTCTAATTGGTTGTTTTGTATTTTCCTTTCTGTTAAAATGGTATATCTCTTAGGCCTAATTTCAGGGGATTTTCGGGTCACGAAGGAATCATTATTAGACGTAATGTCCGAATTTCCTTAACAGAAAAAATCCCTTTTTTGAATCCCTGCCTGAGGGTGACCCTTGAAAAAGTCTTCAGGCCGGATTCTTCCTTTTTTAGTCTTTTTTTAATATTTTTATTTGGTTTATTTGTTTTTCCATTTAACTTGATTTTTATACTTTTGTATATATATATATATATATATATAAACATACCACAAATTAAATGTACTATATACATGTAATTGACTGGCAAATGTAAATTTTTGTAATTTTTATTTTGAAATCTCTTTAGTTAATTTCCATCAAAAATTACTATTGCTTAGGCCAATAATAAAAAAATACGATAAGAAAAAGACGCTATTTTGAACTCTGTCAAGATAAAAAAAAAATTGTCAATCAAAAACAATAAAAGCCAATTAATTTCCTCCGAATGCATAAATTCTTTCAATAAAATTTTAAAGTTTCCAGTGAAATATTTGTTTCCATTTCAACAAATTAAAAATTAAATTACACATATCCTAAATTCTGACGACGATATATTGGAGATTAATTTCTCAAGGATGTTCACCATAAACGAAACTTCATCGTCATTACGGAACAATAAGCAAATTTCAATATTATTTCCTGAACATAAAATAATATTTCCTGAACACTGAAAATATTAATTAAAATAAAATTTTAATTAAAAGAGAATTTAAAAATAGCCAGTAAAATTAACATTCTAGGAGAAAGCAAGTAACTAGTTAATTTAAAAGTAGCCTGTGCTTACTGTAAAATTAATATTCTAGGAGAACATTAATTTTATAATGACAAAACCATTTTATTATATATATTTTTTATTTCAGCACCACCACACTGTCTCCAATACCACAGAGGAACTCGAGGTGCTATCAAAAGTTTCAATTACGACGAACCAGGGCTGCTGGGCATGGGTTACCCCAACAACATGGACTATGTCATCTGCATCAGAAAAGAACCTGGATTCTGCTCGATAACATATCAGTTGTCTGCCGAGGGTCGAAGTGTAGCTCCTTTCGCTGTTGGTGCCTTACCAGGAGCCGCCAATACAGCCACTGCACTGACCGGACCCGTGGCTGCAGAATGTCATGATGATTACGTCCTCTTTACGGGAATCAGAGTTTGCTCTGGACGTGTTTCACCAACGGCAGCTCCAAACAGACCAATAAGTCAACCTAACGCAACTTCTACTTATATACTTACAGGTAAAAGACTACAGCAACTATCAAATCATATAACAAACCGCTTTTAATAAGTATATATAATCCTCCATCGCTGTCTGTAACCTTTGAAGGAGTTAAAAAACATCATAGCCCTTTGAGTCAGCCTCATTATCGGATGAGAGATCGTAACTTCTGTTATGGCCTTTTTAATTGGGGCAGTTTTTATTTTAAATTTTATTTTATTGATTTCTCGGAATGCGAATAAATATATTCATGCATAAATAGCAAAGGACAACATGTTGAGGTCTGCATTATTATATTTACGCTAATTCATTATATTCTTCCTTCGCCTCTCTAAAATTGAATATTATTGCTAATATAATCACTAACCATTTTTAAATTACTATTTTGGATTCTATATGTAATTTTTTGAGTTATTTCTTTCAAATCAGTTATGAGGTAGGTGACTACTTTAAAAAGTCGATTTTTTTTGCGAAACTACGATTTTTTTTAAATTTAATATTCTTAATTTTTGAACAGGTTTCTTTATAAAACCTTTAGAATTTCCTTTCAAAGTCAATTTTTAGGAAGTTGCACTGATTTTTATATTTGCATTTACATACGCTTTAATGATGTTTTCCATCTTTAAATGCTGTTTTCTCAAAAATAGAATATATAGAATTTCCTAACGAAAAATTTCATAAAATAAAATCTAATACAGATATTTTTTTCATTCAAATTTGGCATTTCGCAAAATATTCTGCAGCTCCTGAACTAGAGAATAAGTAATCTATACATGTAGAAATATTTTATAATTGTTTTAGTGCTTTCCAATGTGTAAAAAATTAAAAATATCGTGTTATTTATCAGTTGAACGCCAATATTTAAAGAATGGACAGAAATGCCGCTTATTTCTTAGTTCAGGAACTAGATAATATATTTTTTAATCTATCTGTAAAATTTTAAGCAAATCATTTGATATACCTCTAAACTAGAAGATTTTTGCTTTGTACCTCTTTTTAGCCAAAAAAACTGCCCTTTATTCCAATTTCTAAGAAAACTTTAAAGGACTTAACTGGCATATTTTGGTTTTGTAAATGTTTTTTCTTTCAACTTTTTAATGCAAATATTCAAAAATATAACCATTTTAGAACATTCTACAAATAATCCCTTCCTGACGTAGTCACATACCTAGAATAGTCTTGATTTCAGTGTTTGTGAACACAATAGATTTCTATTGACAGGAAATAAAACATCTATGGCTGTATATATTTACATCTAAATACTGTAAATAATAATTCTTTTTTTTTCCTTCTTAATTCTTAAATATTTTGCCAATGTGTATGAGATTTTCTAGTACAACCTTCATCTATTTGTAACAATCAGGTATGATATATTGTTAATAGGATAACAGCTTGCCTTGGCTGGCACATTTGCAAGTATAAAAATAAACTTACTAAGTGACATACTAAATATTCAAATTTATTTTTTTAGTCTGGCAATAACAGATTAATTCATAGTTACTTGATATAAATAATGGCAATTTGATTTTGAATAAAAACGAGATTTGGATCTTCGCAATGTTAAGACAAGGCATTAATTTTTCAGCATGAGACAATCTACAATTAAATATTAAAAAGAGCATAATTCCATTTACCACAGGGCAGTGATGTCATGTAAACTGATTCTATAGAATGGCCATAGTGATAATAGATAATGCAATATGTGTTACTGTTAACAGTCAAAGATAAGTTTTTGAAATTTCATACTTGCTAGACTAGCGAATATGGAAAAGGAATTTTATATATTAGCTATCAGATTCAATTAAAGGTATATAAGATAATGATGTTAAGACAAGACATTAATTTTTCTTTCATAATTGTCATTTACTTCAAATCTTATTATCAAAAATATTCTCTGTGACTGAAATCCAAGTTAAACTAGTCAGAGCTATCTCTCCCCGACATTTATCATATTGCCGCTTTTGTATTTACCTTCATCACATTGTGAAATGAATTGAATATGCAATTTGAATCTGTTCTCTTTGGTCCAGTGATATAAAAGTTAAACAGAGATCACCACTTTCGGTCTAAAGATCATCAATAGAAAATGATGTTTTCGAATTATTGCATTCACATTCACACATATGCACAAACAGACACCAATTACTGCAAAATTTGAAACAGATCTGCAATTTACAGATAAAGCATGCTAATTTGCATGTTGGACGCTTGACAGCTTTTATTGTATGTAGATGTAATATAACAGATAATTTTGATGTAACAACAAAGCACAACTTTCTTTTATAAGACGATCAGAATCGTAACATCTTTGAACAATAGCAATACATTCTCTTAACAAAATTATGTTCCAAGAAGAATAAAAAAAACAAGTACTGTCAATTCTATGATATGGAATTCTCCGCGATTTTGTGCAAGCACCAGAAGGCATTTGTTACGCAAAAAAAGGGACAAATGAAAGAAAGTGCGTGTAACTGGATGGAAGTCAAGGCAAAGGCCTAACAAAGAATTCCAGAAATATGCCATTCTTACTGTGTATATCTCTTTGTGGAGTTAAATTATCCAAAAGTGTTACATTTGGGATCATGAAACAACAGTACAAGCTATGTATGCATGCCTTACAATATTTGGGAGTCAAAAGTGGAAAAAATAGCTGTGAAAAAGATTTATTTGCATGCAGAGAGATAAATTTGTTTCCGAAATGAAATGAGCCTAAATAAATCAACAATAGGAAGCAAATAATTGCTTTTAATATTGAACTAATCCATCACATACATCAAGATTTTCTTTAGAATAATTCAGTTATATTTAAGGATACAATTTGTAAGTTTTCTACTGATGTTTGATTTAATTGAAAATCATATCAGCTGAGTTGATAAATATGTTACTTTTTTTTAAGCTCACAATAGTTTTTCATGATATAAAATTTGGAAGACAATTGCTGGATATACAAACTGATGCATTACTAAATGTAATGAAAGTCACACCAGATATATTTTTTAAATAATCACTAGATATTCAAGCTTAACCAAATTATTGCAGTTTATATTATTGTTGTCATCCACTGTATGAGATTTACTCATAAATTTTCTTTTTTCCTCAATTTCAATTCTACATTCTTGATTAAAAATACACATGTCAAAACGAATGTCGTTTCAATTTAATATTTCACATTGATCAGATTTTACTATTTGCCATGATTGCAGTTAAAACTTTTATTTGAATGCTGAAGTGAAAATTATTCAGATAGAGCACTTTGATCAGAAGGAATAAATAAATAAAATAAAATAAAATAAAATGATGCAGGCAGCTACAATTACCAATCATAAAAACAGAAGAAAAAAATCCCAATTACTTTTGATTCCTAAGGATTTATTATTCAAAAATTAATTAAAATTATAGAAAACCGCAGATCAAGAGAGATTCATATTTATTATCGATATTTACAGAAATTATAGCATGACTTATAATGTAAAGTTGGCAGATGTAATTTTAGAATTAGGTGGAATCAAATAAATCTATTTCAGTACATTAGGAGATGGATGAAACTGAATTAAGTCAGGTCTGACTGCAATTAACTCTAGCACATAAGATACTAATGAGAAAAAGGGAAAAAATGTGCCTAGTTTAAAACTTTTATTAGAACTCTATTATCTCTGCTTCACTTTATTCCCTCTCAACAAATGAACTTATCTGTTAGAGATAAAAAAAAAATCAGCTACCTATTCATTGGAACAGAGTTAAATGAAATTATCAGAAAAAATGTTCCTTCAAGTAGAAAAAACATTTATGTGCTCAAAATACAGGCAATTATTAAAAAAGATATTATTTTATGAATGAAAATAAATTATTTCAGCAGAAAGAGAATTTTGTAAATATTTATGTTTAATTGTTTCATCGCAGATGAACATATCCTAAATTAGCAGAATTTTTACCTTACTTAACAATTTGATACAAGTGCTGCATCAATAAACAATTTGGCTCCTCCTTTCTCAGTAGTATTGTGTCTCTGATGTAATCACTTAGTTGACAATTTCTTTTCACATGTTGTATTTAATCATTTATGTGAGATAATTAGTTAGATGGAAAACAATGATAGTAACTCCACACAGAGAACTTTTTATCTTTACATTCACTTCCATTTGTAATTTAAAGATTTACTGTACCTCTTCTAAATTACAATACATCTTACAATAATTTTGTATCTCTCAAATAATATTATTTGCTACCTTTCTTCCTCAACCAATTCAAAACAGCTAAGTACCACTGTAAAATTTTGAAGAAAATTATTTATGCTAATGGAAATTGCATTAAAAACTTTTTTTTTTTTTCCTTTCTTACAGATGCTACACCAGGACCATTTTTAGTGAGATTTGTTTCCAATGGATTGAGGAATGCCAGAGGATTTCATTTCACCTATCGTCAAAATCCATGCAAATAGTGAAAGACTGAAAGATATTAAAAATAAATTAAGGGGATGCATTATTAATTGTGGGGAAGGATATTCCTTTTTAATTGTGGTGTCTCAAAATCTAATAAGAGAAATCAGTTAGGGAAAAAATGGTGCTTATCATATGTACAAATTTAAATCATTTCTCATTATCATTTTACACATTACAGACACTCATAGAGAATTCGACAAGTAAAGTCAATGAATAAAAAGAAAAGTAAAAGAATAGCATCCATAAAAATAAGAATCATTTAGTTACCTATGAAAACTAATTATAACATGTAATTAAAAGGTATTAAAGATATTTAATAAAATATCGCTCCAGAAAAGTCTATGCATAAACTTATATTAATATTAAAGAGAAAAGGGGGAAGGTATATCAAATAGGCTTCAAATAATCAGTATAATATCAAATCAGGGAGATCCAATATTAAATTAGGGAGGCCCAACTTCAAAAGTATATTTGTTGTCAATTTCAACACAATTTATCTATTGAAAAAAGATTAGAGTTCAATAATCACAAAAAACATTTCCATACATCTGGAGGAAGGAAAAAAAATATAACGAAGAGCAAAAATTTCACTCTCACTCTCTTTTACACACACACAAAAAAATCTTATCCTCCCCAAAAAATGTTCTAGAGACATTAAAACTTTAACATTACTGCTTCATAACATATGAAAAAATTAATCTGATAATCCTCATCTTATCTAAAAATTAAAATCAATAAGTCACATCTAACATATATTAAGCAATGTTTTAAAACAAATGACCCAAAAGGCTATAATCAAACATATCAGTGATATATTTCATAATTCATTACTGGGAAAAGGTAGTTGATGAGGTACTAAGTCAGAGGAGTGTTTTATGTGCATTATTATTATTGTCTGATACTGATAATAAAAAAGGAGATAATCTTAAAGCATTAGTTAAGCAGAAATAAATTATATTGTATGTTTTTTTAACAGAATGTCTGTATGAAAATGTGTGATCAAATGTTTTGCATTTTATATAAAAGGAATGAAATAAAGAAATTTTAATGATGTGATTCTAATGCAAATGAAACAAAGATAAATGAAACAATATAAAATGTTTTGACAGTAAACAGAGGGTTCATGTTAATTGTGTCCAAGCATTATTTTAAATAAGTAAGTTCAAAGTAAGTTTATCATAACATACATCACAGTAAATATGTAGCTAAAAAATTATGCAGGAAGAATGTATCATGCAAATTTTAATTATGAGAAGAAATTTTTGAAAGATACTTTAAAGATACATTTTAATTAATCTTTTTCATACATGAAAAATAAATATAATAAATTTAACATTTTTACAGTAAAATGAATAAAATAACTCTTACTTCGATCTCATTTCATTTTAAATTAATGTTTCAAAAAGCAAAATAGATTTTTTGCATACAATGTAATGTAAATAATTTCATTTACACTTGTTTATAACATTTGAATCTGCAACAAGTAATCCAAGTCAATAATAAGCAAAATACAATATTGATATAATAAAATCATTTCCTTTTATTTGGCAAATTTTCTAATCCTTGTAAGTATTTTCTGGGCACTTTATAAATTTCTGCAAAAATAAAAAGTAATATAATCAATAACAAAATAAATGTACTATCTAATTTATTTAGCCAGAAATGTCAATTTTTGGTTCAATAAATGAAATATGAGCATTTAGAGTATTAAGAAAACATAAGCCATTTTAATTCAATATTAGAAAATAAAGGAATGTAATAGTGCTTGTTTATGGGCTATATTCACAGCAAGATGATGATTGATACAAGTAAAACAGCCTTTTTATTTGCCTTGTGTTTATTAAAATTCTAAACTACTCAACAGATTTTTTTCAAATTTTGTTCTCAAATTCTCCAAGCATGAGATAGGTTTCAAAGCAGAGTTTGTGATAATGAATTAAATAGCTAATTTCTTATTAATTACAATTATGCTTTTATTGCATTTATGTGGTATTACATAAGCAAATAACTTGATGGTGCTCAAATATTGTTCACCTTAAAATCATAGCATGACCAAAAATGTATACTTGATTCTTATACATGCAACAAACAAGATTTGGCCAAGGCTGGAATAGAAATGTAAATTTCTTCACTAGATCCATTTCAGCCTGGTTTTTTTCTCCAAATTCTTCCCTTTTGCTAGTTTTCTTGTTTCATACATCCATTAAAAAAACTTTATGACCAAGCTTTTGAATTATCATATTCAACATGTGGAGAAACAAAAAGCTTTCTTTTCAATACCCTATTTAAAGCACTTAAAAATGATTTTCAAATTTAAGCCATTTGTACTACATTATGCACCTTGTAATAAAACATTTACAAAAAATATAGAAAACATATGGATAATTTTTATACAAAGTTTTTTTGTTATTACTTTATTGCCACACTTTTGCAGCATTTCCAAATAATAATTTTTTTAATATAAAAACTAAATTTTCATTTTGTTCTTGATGATAACTAACAAAAATACAAAAGCACTAAACAAAAGTGCAATGGAAATGACAATATTTAAAACAAAAGGATTATTTACTATCAAGCAGAATACTATATAATTGACTAAAATTCTACAATAAGATATTTAAGAATATATTCAGTTTCATGTGTAGTATATAATTTATCATTTTTCTAAAATAGCAACTGGTACTAAATTTATAATCCCCCCCCCCAAAAAAAATTAAGGGAATTTATAGAGTGCATTTTGGCAGACATCCATACCTATCACAATAAAAATGAAAAGGGAGGGTAGAGAGGGAACTAAATGCTATAAAACTGTCAAATATAGTCTCAAATGAATTTATAATTACACATGATTCAATAGATGATCTTTTATGGTTGTGAATTACAATTTTGAAAACAAATTATTAATAATATATTCATATTCAAAAAAAAATCTAACTTTGCATAACAAAGCAAAAATAGATACTAAATTTAAAAAAAAAAACCCTTATATTTTTAAAAAAAGATCAAAATCTTGTATACCTAAAAATAATTTTTGTAGATATCGTACTTGATTCCCTTGAATAAGAACAAGGGTCCCTTTTCCACTCTGAGTTGGAGTAATAGATGTGCTGGCTGCAACTGCAACTTGGACATGCTGTGCAAGTTTCTCAGGATTAATACCATATGTTTCTAAATTAGTAATTAATGTCACCTGCAATAAAAATTATACGTCCAGATTTATTCTAAAATTTAATTAGTTTTTATTGAGCCTGTATGACTAGAAACAGCCAAAATTTATAAGAAAAAAGCATACTTTTCAAATTCTGACACAAAAATCAAAATTTATGGGGTCATGCAGTTATTTAAATAAATCTTACAAAATTTAATATTTTTTTATAGAACTCTCAGGTTTAATCAAACACCGAAAATGCCTTTACATTCATATTAAAATAAATGAATGCTATAATAATAATATGCTTAAAATTATAATAAGCAGATAGATTAATTTGAAGGTGTTATAACAGGGTGCTAGAAAGATTCCCAGAAAAGAATCATTTTAGAAATTGGAAAACTTTAATTATTATAGCCAGGTATTAATATTTAAAATTACAAAACAAGAAAATATGTTGATTCTGTCTTTTCAAATAAATATAATAACTATGCATTCACCTCATTACTTAAAATTACGAACACAAGCATACCTTCTTGTTTCCAGTTCTAGTATCAACAGCTATATTGATTGGTTCTAATTTTCCTTTCTTCACAATAGGATCTTTATTTTCAAATTCTATTTGGTATGCATGAGGCATTTTAGAAACTATTCTGCAAAAAATAGGAGATTTCACTTATTATGAAAAAGAATGTAAAACAGCAAGATTTTTTCACAAGTGAGTAGAGATTGGTCTAGTTTCAAAAATAAAACTATTGATAAATGTGCATATGTAATACACAAGAATATCATTATATCTTCATAATTTTCTGATACTTTCAAACAAGGAAGTCAATACTTGCAAATGCATTAAAAGCTAAATTTGCACTCTGTTTAAAAAGTACCAATATCCAAATTAATTGATTTTGATGGATCATCAATAACAGGGGAGGAGGAGGGGAATCATTTAAAACAGACAAAAAAAAAGTAACGGGGGGGGGGGGGGGGGGAAATTTATTAGATTAGTAGATTTTTCTTGAAGATCTATTCAATAAGAATTAAGTCACTTAATCAACTTACATTCATAAAGGTAAAGGGGAAGAATCATTTCTAATAAACTATAATTTTAAAACATGTATAACTTTCATCCTCATTTTGTTTTCTAAATATAATATCTTAAAACACATAAAATAAGGTTAGATACACATATATTGTTAATAAAAGAAAAAATGTTTCGTCAGCTTCAAAAAAAAAATATATATATATATATATATAATAACTTCTACATAAACAAAACTCACACTTCTTGCAATTGTTCCCAAGTCATTGTATTTACACATTCACCTCTTTTGGCAACACAGTCAGATAAAATGGGATCGAGAATAACTTCCCTACGAGAAAGATCAATCTATATAAATAAAAGTGAAACAGATAAATAGTTTGTAAGCTAGAGAAATCCAAATTACTCAAAAAACTTTCAGCAAATTTTGTTCACAATTATTTTGAAACATAAGGAAAGCTTTATTGAAAGTATAACAAAGAAATAGTTTTTTTATTAATTAAAATCTATAACATATACTAATTGTCCACTAAGTTACTAGCTAACAATGATTTTATTCTTTCTGAAGATGCTAACAAATGATTTACAATCAAACTAAATACTAAAATTCTAAACTTAACAGTTAATTTTTTTATTAATTAAAACTACATGCTCATGTAGGAAGAAATTATAATTTTAAGTGTTATTCCTAATGAATGAATACATCATAATAATGAAATAATTAATGACATAATAATGAATTATATCATAAGCAGCTTAAATATTTTTTATTTGCATTTGATTTGATACTCAAAATATTTTTTAAATTATGAATTACTTTTTAAAATTTATGAATTTCTGGAAAAAAAAATTGATTTTTTATTATTTTTAAACATTTCTTAATGCAGCCTGAATTTTCTCAAGGAGCAAAGACATTAAAAAAAAGGTTTAGTGCTAATGTTCCCATTTTTATTTACTTAATACTAATTTAGTTTAATACTAATTAGATATTTTATTTAAGAGCACAGAAAATTTCTTTGATAAAAAAATGCTATAATAGGGGAGGAAATTATATTAGAAAGTATATTAAAGTATAAGCTTTTATATAAATATAAAATTGATAAAAAGAAAATCTTTAGTATCTTTAATTCCGAAACATTACATAAAAAATACGTTATTTTTTATATCAGAAATATTACATATATTTTTTTATAAAAGAAAAGAGAAAATATTTTCGCTCTAAACAAATATGAAGTTGACAAATTAATAAAAAAGAAATCAATTTTTTTAACAAAGTGTGAATTGAAATGAAAATTTTTAACAGACAAAATGTGAGGGGGAAAAATTAATTGCAAATGGGAGGAAAAAATTAATATGCTGTCAGAATTTTATATATATATGTTTTATAACTTTAACTAATCACTTATTAAGCTATGAATTTAATAAAGTGTATCATATCAAACATTTTCAAAATGCCCTGATTACTACTAAAACAACTTTAATAAAATAAAATATCAAATTATTTTCAATATTATTCAATCATTAAAAAGAATATATATATATATATATATATATATATATATATATATA
>JAPMOR010091354.1:343777-367390 GCA_026543865.1 Argiope aurantia | reverse complement strand
AATGTTGTTTTCATAACCATAAAATAATTTAGTTATTTATTTTTTAAATGTCAAAATATTCAGAACTATGTCGATAAAACTTCATATGTATAAAGTTCAACAGTAATATGAAACAATATCTACATTCTGCAGATGTATTCTATATTCTATAATATTACACAACAGAATAGTATCTGCTTTGCTTATTTTTGGATAGAAAAGTAACAAATACAAAAAAATAAATGTAAAAACATAGATTTATTATAATTATCTTCAATAAATATTTTAATGAACATTTCATATGCATTAAATTAAAAAATAGATTAAAGTGATTTTAGCAAAAGCATTGTGATCTTTGCATCTAAATACTTTGCTAATCAACAGAGTTAGTGCAAAGAAGAACATTCATAAATATAATAATTCATAAATATAATAACATGTCACTAAATAGAGAAATTTGAATAATTATGGAGCAAATCTAAATTGAGCAAAAGATCTTTGAGACTTTTTCCCTCTTGAAATGACTTTGCCAATTACAGTTAATTTGATTAATAAATAAAAAAAAAAATCAAACAAATACTAATCACACTTTGTCAAATGATTTTGGGCCTTTTTATTTTAAAAAGCTCAAATTCCATTTAATTTTATATATCCATAGTCATAATGAGTATTGGTAATCATAACAATTTGCAAAAGAAGATGGTTTGAAAGATTTGTTTAAAAATATAATCATATCAAATTTTTATTTAAAAAATAATGCACAAGATAGAAATAGAGGGACTAATAAATTTTCAATCTGTCTCAGTACTTTAAATGTCAAATAACTGTTTATCATAAAAAAAAAAACTATGATGAAAATCTGAAAATGAATAAGTCTAATAAGTAATCAAATCAGGAATCATACTTTTAAATGAATAAGTAAGGAAAAGACAACCTTTGTGTGATAAATCTCAAAAAATGTTGTGAAATTAAACAATACTAATTAATATATCAAATAGCACCAAGAAAATCATTTGATAGCATGAGAGAATCAATAATGATAGCAATTTATGAACAACAGCATATTCCTATTAATTATCAATACCATTAACATATATATTCTAGGATATTGATATTTAATATGATGTGTTTATTATATTTTCACAACATAAATGGATAACCATATTATAATTTCATTTGGAAAGTAAAAAGAAAAATATTAAGATTAGCATGGTTTAAAAAAAAAAATGTCTTAGATAAAAGTAAAACTAAAATTTACCTGGGATTGTTTTCATTTTGAAGAGAATTTTCTTTTGCATAACGCTTTAATACCTCTCTGACTGTTGTTACTGGTATAGTATCGCCTTTCCTATTCATATATATATATATATATATAAAATCAAAGTTAATTTAATAATACACATACATTTCAACGAAAGCAAGTTATTGATAAATTTGATAAACATTATAAAATAAACTAAGAATTGGAAAAAAATCTCATTAATACTTCCTTTTTTATTTATAATTTTTTACATACATATATCTTTATTACAAGTTTCTTTCTCCAATTTTTACTTCTTTAACAGATATTAGGAGAGAAAAAATTGCTCAAAATTGATTAAATTTTTTTTTAATGCAGAATTAGATTTCATATTTAGACAAATTAATTGTCCTCTTTAAGTTGAAAATTAAAAAACAAGAAAGTGTCCCCAATAGTAGAAAATTAAGTAAAAATAATTTTTTCAAAATTACATACTTATCAAAAACTTTATTCATCATTAAATACTTATTATTTATTAATATATAAATTAAAAGAACTAGTAGATTTTAGAATAAAAAAAAGAATTCATATAAGTTTTTTTTTATCTTTTTATTATTTTACAAAGTAAAAAGAAAAAAAGAAAAAAATCCAATATATAAAAAAAATATAATCACACAGTTATCCAGACAGAAAATTCAATTTGCAATCTACACCCAGCTCAACAACAATCTCAAAAGTATATGAGCATACTAATTCAAACTATTTCTAAGGCAGATAAATCATGATTATTTGATACAGCAATGCAAAAAAGTTTCTAATGAGTTGTCATAACATTTAAGAAAATTGATACACAAGCGGTGTGTCCCCATACAGTGATTATAATGCAACAATTCATTTCAGACTGAGGTTAGGAAATATTTCTTCATCCTCCCTCCCTATAGCTTATATTGGTCTATTTAGTAACTATATCATACTGGTGAACTTTTGGTTCAGTAGCATGCTAGTAATGTTCTTCAGATTTAAAATACACCATAGTTGAACTTAGTCAAAGCTACAATTAACATAACATCTTTGATTAATCACTGATTATTAAAAATATGGCACCTTTGATGATTAATTACAGACATGAGGTTAACATACAAGTATCTTTGGATTTCAACCTCTTTGACTTCCATCTTTTTATTGGAAAATCTAAAAAAAGCATGAAAAAGCTGAAGTTAATTAATATCATGGGCAATGTTTTTTGATACAGACGGAAAAAAATTATGTCTCATTATAATAAGTATTTCAACATGAATGGTAATTATGTTTAAATATAACCCAAAGCATATACCATTGTCAAAAAAGTGTTTTTGTTTCAATCCTTTTTGTTATTTAATTGCCTAATGGAGCTTATCACCTGGAAACTCTAAAAAGATTGAATTTAATGAAATAAATAATAACATCGTACCTTAGATTATATTTTTCAAATAAGACCTTTACTTGTGCAGATACCACATAAAGTTCTGTTACAAGAGGGAATTTATAATTCCCTTGAATGTTAGATGAAGGCACTTCTTCAACAGTCTTCTCCTTTTCTGAATTTAAGTGTAATTTAAATAAAGGCTCTAATGAGTAAGATTTTATACTCTCATTTTCTAAATTAATTGACACAATACTTTCAACTCCTTTGCTCAGTTCCTTAATTTGAACCAAACCTTCTTTTTGCATTTTCTTCAGAAACACAGAAAGTTTCTTGCATGTTGTCTTTTTAATATCAAGATTTAGATCAGGTGGACAAGATTTTAAAACATGAGAGCTGTAAAATGTACTTGTTAGTATAGGCAGAGTTATCTTTTTCCCAGTAACTTTTAAAGCAGTGAAAAAAGAATGATGCAAAATTTCATCCATAGTGTAACTTGGAAGAATTTCATTCTCTTTAGATACTTCATCATCAGCAAGGTCATTTACTGCAGCATGATTGTCAGATTCTGGTAGGGAGTCAGAAACCTCATTTGGGGCATCTTCTGATGCAGTAGTATCAGAAAGATTAACATTTTCGAACATTTCAGGCAACTCCATAGGTTCTTCTTCTGGCAAGATTGGCAGATCTATTTGCTCACCTGACAGCCACAAATTGTCTTTATAGCAATGTATTATAGAAACAGCCTTTCCTTTAACACCTTCTTGACAAAGCTCATCTTTTGACATAAGTGCTTTTCCTACAGCTACAGCAGCTTTATTCCCTATTATTCTAACAGCACAAATATCATTTGGTTTTAAGTTATTCATATCTTTTACTATATAATCATCAGTTACAACACCAGGAGCCATCAGATCTGCACCATTTGATATTTTTTCAAGTACTGGTGGTATTGTAGTAACTATAGGTAACAGATTGGGAAATCTCCATAAAGTGTAAACAGTAGGGTAACAAATATCTTCAACTTGGAAAAATATGGGATTCTGTCCACAATAATATATCATAACAACAGAACCTGAATGAGTCATTGCTTTTACTTGATTCATTTCAATTTTGTTTGGAATCAGAGAATTAATGTCATTTGGAGATAGATCTGGAAATGACGTTTCCGCAAAATTACGAAGACGCTTCCTAAAACAAAGATAACAAATAAAAGTATTGAGACGAGACAGATTAAATATTGAAAACATCTTACCAATAGAATATAACTCGTACAATATGAAAAATTATGTTTTTGAATTCTGTCCTCATAGTTTTTGAATTTTGCCTGTTATGTTTAAACAGGTAAATATTATAAACTAGAATAGAAGTTATTGAAAACATATAATTTTTATTGATTCTGCATACCTGTGAATCATTTTTTTCACTAAATAATAATTTATAATTACAAAACACATCCACAGGTATTGCAATTAAGCTTACTATATATTAAAAAAAATAACAAGCGTCTGCACTAGAAAAAAAATAATTACATGTAATAATTTCTGAATTGTAAGTTATGCACACAATCTCCCAAACTCCAATGTAACTTGCAAATATATAAATATGTTAAAGAAGAAAGAAACAAAATCTATTGATTGAATCAATTTTAGTTAATTTAGTCAGTTTTATATTCGGTTTAAGAGCTATCAAAATAAACTTATTTATATCCATTGTTTCTTAAAATTCGATTAATAAATTATTAAGATTTAATAAAACTCAAATAAGTTCCACTTATTCACTTCAAAAGCTAATTTATCAGATAGTAAAAATATTACATGAAAGTAATATGGCATTTAGAAGAGTTATAACAAATACAAGATTTCTTAATTCTAAAACATATGAATAATTTCAATACATATTGTATTCTCCTAAGAAAGACGAATAAAATCAATATAAAACAATATCCACATAAAGCAATGTTACTGTGAATAAAAGATGACATATATATATAAATCTTTAATATACTACAAAAATAATTTCTGGGGATCAGAACTGACCAATTATGCATGGAAATACAATCACTAATAAAAACCCTTATATAATCAGGTAACTTCAATTTTTGTATTGTCAATCTTTGAAATCAAATAATTTATTTAATTTGCAGCAATATCAAGATGGATTTAAAAGATTAACTTTCAACAAAGCTACTTTTTAAGACCAAAGCATTAGTAAGTCATGAATTAACAATAAATTATCCAATTACACATTTTTTCACAAGAGTAAAACCTATTTAATAATCATATTTTCACCAATTAATATTTAACAGATAATATAAGAAGTATGAAAAACATTCCTATTCTAGTATATTCTATTGCTTGAAAAAAATTGACTTATTATAAGAATTAGATTCTTAAATCTAACCTACATTTCTTTTTTTACAGTCAAAACTTAATACCAAATAGAATAAAGAGCATAAATAAATTGAAATAAAATTAGCAAGTAAATTAGGTAAATTAATCATTATGTTGATATAAAAATTTCATGATGATTTTCTTATTTCTACGATGTATAAACATTATAAAAATTTTAAATGCAATTCGAAGAGATAAAACACGAAATGAGGGACAATGGAGTCTCTTCAAAATAAGGTGCTCGTTTCAAACTAACTAAAAAAAATCATGTCTGAAACAATGTTGATTAATGAGTTCTTCAGAAGAATCAAATAATAGAACAAATATATAATTTAGAATAATAAAATAAATTTTAGACAAATATAATGACAAGATTTTCAATATAAAAATTTAATTACTAAAAATTACAATTTTCTTTTACAGTACAGTAAACTTCTATAAATTTTCTGTCATTATTGTTTTTGCTGCTATTATGAAAAATACCTTTCCGAAGCTTTGACTGTAGTGCTAGTCTTGACTTTGTACTGTTTCTTAAACATTTTATCATTAAGCAGAATACTTAGTCCGATAAATATTTTTTTAAAAAAATTGTTATGAGGAAAGACGTCGAAAACTTGAACTAAAGTCACAATTTTTAAATAATTAGCAAATTAAAGGGACATTCATAAAAAAACAGAAATTAGAAAAATTTGTGTAGTTGCAGTCACAGTTACACAATGTAGAAACGTGTGCATTTTATTTCCAATATAATATAACGCTTGCCTAAACTTTGCTAATTTAATAAATATTAGCTTCTGAAATATTTTTTTCATTTCTATTGTATTTTTTAAATACCACAACTAAAAATTAATATGCCAATGAATTCAAATTTTCATGCCGTGCTCAAAAATTATCTCAGTTCCAGATAAAACCTTTCATTCCATAGCATTTATTCAATTTTTTTTAATCAATTTTCAAAATTATACTGTAATTTTTATGAGTCTTGTGAAAAATATCCTGCTTATATTAACAGGTTGTATGATATGCTGACAACAAAACGCTAATTAATGGACTTGCCCGAGGATAACCTTTGATCGCGCCATGACAGTTTTAGTATTATTTGTTTGGGCTCTGAAATTTTTTACATCAAACTGTGATAAATATGTTATGTAATATTGTGGTGTTAAAAAAATGTTGACTTTCAAACTGTGCAAGTTCCATTTCTTATATCGCATATCTTAAACTAGTAAACAACATTTGAATAGTCGGTATTTTTTACGGCAAAAGATGACGCTAATAGATGAAAGAAGTTGCCTTAGCAACGCCGATTATATTGTTATGGTGAGTTAGTATTATTCATATTTTTAAAATGTAACAGGCGCATTTGAATACCGTAGTTAAATTGTTCGTAAGTGATACCAGATTTTATATTGCTGATATTTTATATCGCATTTTTTTTTTTTTTCAATCCGGCATTGTTCCATGTAGTTGGCAAAAGATTTCGGGTCATTTGCCCTGTTACATTGATATTCTGAATGTCTGCAGTTAAGTAAAAATTGTTAAAAAATATGTTACATTTAACTAATTTTTTCTCGATGCATTATCTTAGTGTTTCCTACAATGTGCTATGATAATCCACATAAAATTGTTCTTGTATGAATGTTCAATAAAATAACTCGTTATTACAATTAGAGTAATCAGATCGATTTGGGATATTAAACCGGATGATGTTCAGGTTCTTTACTGTTAGGTGTGTTCGTTATTTAATTAAAAATGTTTTGGGGCAGATCTTCAAACGTCATTTAGGGTGTAAATAAGAAAGTTGCATGTTATATTTTTAGGAATAATTGATTACTTTTTAGACATTTTAGAAAAGTCTGAAACTCTATAAACGTAATCTATGATTGAAAAATTATAAATCACTATGTACTCTTCAAGTGGAATTTATCTTGATAAGCAAAAGGCAATATTCAATGTAAGCCGTTTTGAAATAATAAATATTAACTTAATTTGAGTTAAATTTTTTGATGGACATGTGTAAAAATCAAATAATTGGTAATGTATCGATTTTTACTTTTAAACATCACGATCTATTTAAATATTCCAAAGTATTCTGAAGATAGGAAATGTTCTTATCTTGGAAAATTATTTTCTGATTATTAAAAAAGTATATTTATTTACATATTTTAGTATTGTATTTGAAAGTGAAACTTTTAAAATAGTATTCAAGTAGTTGAACAAAATACTTCACATTTATGTTTTGCTTTCTTTAATGACATTTACATATTGCTTTCTTTCAACTTTCATTCAATCTTCATAGTTGCCTGTTGTAAATTACTCTTATGAATTATTATAATTATTCTTGATAATATATAATATTAATTTGAATCACAAGCTATTTTATCTGCATCTTTTGTATATGCTTTCAAACTGATCTTACTTCTAATATTTTTTAATATAATATATGCTGTTAATTGTTGCATTATTGAGCTGGGTGTAGATTGCAAATGAAATATATGATGCATTTGAATTTTTATAGATTGATTTTAAAATATTTTCTGTTAACTTTTTTTAAACATTAATACTTCTTTCCCATCTTCTTAATCCTTATTTGTTATTGAAATTTGTAGGTCATTTGTTTTTCGCTTATCATTATACTTAAAAGATGGCTAATTCAATTTATGTTTTCTAGCTGTGAAATCAAAATACATTTTACTTCAATGTAGCATTTATTATAAATTAATTATTAATTAATTAATTGATAACCAATTTGCTGGTTGTTGTTCATTTTAGCTGATTTTGTATTTTACATCCAGATAAGCTCAAAGTATAACTAATAATTCAATAAGTACAGATTTATTTAGGTATTCCTTAGTTTTGCCCTCTTTGTCTGGTGCCAACCTAATTTTTAAATCCTGTCTTGAACATTACCCTCTGCCAAATTCTTTGTTATATTGTAATTGGAGCTATTTCTTTTTTAGTAGAATCAGAAAAATGTAGAAATTCTAATATATATAGGTAGAGATATTAATAATTTTTTTAAATATAAAATATGCCCTAATATTTATTTTGTGTAAAAAATTTTCTGTTATATGTAATTACTTTATTATATATTTTTCAAAATATTTTATTTTATACTTCTGTGAATTTTACTTATATTACACAAAGCAGATGATGTTTAGATTTATATTTGACTAAATTTTACAATTTATGTTGCATGTCTTTTTAAGTAATAAATAAAGTTTCCACTTAACTAGATGACGAAATTTGTAAATTTCTTGTAATTGTATTTATAGTTTGTAAATTGATGGAATTTGTAAAAACTTGATTAATCCATTCATAATTTATTTGTGTATAGAAATATTTTAAAGTAATAAAATGCAGAGTAAGAATGAAGGTTTGTTATCTGTTTTAATTATGTTTTAATTTCTGGTTACAATGTAATAATTTATATGTTTGTTATCTGTTTTTAATACTGCAATAAATATATTATTGAAAATGCATTTAATCATTTTGCTAATCATTTTTATTTAAAATTTTTTAACTTAAATAGTAGATTTTCTTTGATATCTGAGTTTGGCTTGGAGAGACTGTATGTACCGAATTGTTAAAATGAAAGTAAAATCCTGTTTTGAAATTAATGTATAAAGGATACATAATTGAAATTCCTTTTGAATTCTAAATTATAATAATACTAAAACAAGGTTATGATAAAAATGTTTTGAATTTCATTATAAAATAAAAAAATATTATTGCAAATTAATTTTTATAAAAATTTCAAAAATTTTAATTTTAAAAACATTGTGTTTCAACTAAACTGATTTGATTTAAAAGCATATTTTTTAAATGTAAAAATAATGGAGAAATTTTTTTTTTCATAATATATTTTGATAGCTTATAAATGTGTTAAACTTTATTTATTGTTGATTATTATTTTTATAGGTACATTGTAGGAATAATCGTCTGTAGATGCTCATAGTTGGCTATGTCTTTATGGACAGGGGACATCCATGTTGGCACGGGTATAAATTTACCACGCAAGCCCAACATGGAAACCGAATCAGTACGTTCTTGTTACAGTGAACAGTCATCTCGATCAAGACGCAGCAGAGCCCATAGTACTCACGGTGGATCCAATCATCATGGCAGCCGTAGTAGGCCCAAACATTTACATCGAACTCCAAAAAATGATCGTTCCCATAATTCTACACTTGCAAGCAAGTGCAGTAATGGCAATGATAGCAGAACTGAGGAATTCATAGAGGTACAGATTTTATCACAAGATGACAACTGGGGTGATAACACAACTGCTATTACTGGAAACACCAGTGACCATTCTGGGTCATTGGATGACATATCTAAACTCAACAGAGATTATGAAACCAGCCTTAGTTTTTACTGCCACATGTGGGTTGGAACTGTCTTCACAACACTTTTATCCTTTTGTGCCTTTGTTTCACCAATAGTCATGATTATTCTGCCTAAGGTTGAGGCACTAGATTGGAAAGTGCAAAAGTGTGGACCAGAATGTGATGGACTTTTAATAAGTTTATCATTTAAACTTTTAATCCTTTTATTTGGATCATGGGCTTTATTTTTCAGAAGGCCAAAGGTCACTCTTCCTAGAATATTTATTTATCGTGCAATCGTTTTAGCATTGATGATAGTTTTTACATTTGCTTACTGGCTTTTTTATGGTGTCCGAATCATCGAAAAACGTCATGATGATTACCATAGCATTGTTTTATTTGCTGTTTCTTTGGTCGACACATTATTATTTATTCATTATCTTGCCGTTGTTTTAATTGAGCTGCGGCAACTAAATACTCAGTATTTTGTGAAAGTGGTTCGTTCTCCAGATGGAGAAAGCCATTGCTATACCATTGGACAACTGAGCATCCAAAGAGCTGCAGCTTTGATATTAGAATATTATTATAGGGATTTCTCTATCTATAATCCATATCTGGAAACAATACCAACAAAATCGCGCAAGTCAGCTCCGGGTTTTAAAATGTATGACGTGGATAATGTGCCTAATAGTCCTATGAATTGCACAAATCGTAGTGTTGTTGGAAGTGACATTCATCGACGAGACTCTAGTCACAATGAACGCTTTTATGAAGAGCATGAGTATGAACGAAGAGTGAGGAAGCGGAGAGCAAGATTGATATCTGCTGCAGAAGAATCTTTTACGCACATTAAAAGGCTACAAGATGAACAAGGTAGGTTTAGTAAATTGTAACATTATACTTTATATTATACTTATGGATGTTGCAATCTAGATCATGAATTTGATGTGTTTGTTTTTATTGTTGACTTGGTTGTATTGTAAAGTACACTAAATAAATTATCTTTTTAGTTAGTTTTGTTACAAAGTAAAATTACATTTCTTATATTATACAAATTTTTAAATAAGCATAAGTCATTGACCTTATCTAGATTAGTACATTGCCTGCATAGTTTTTATTTGTTTAGTTTTGAATTCAATTCTGAGTTTTAACCATTACTTTTACATAGAATCTAGGAAGTGAAAGTATTTTTTGAAAGATTATGAAATATCTTTTTTATTTAAAACTGAGGTTTTGAATGGTAAAGTTAATTTTAAAATATTCTACTTATCTACAAAACCTTTTAAAAAAGTAAAAGTAAAAATTTATTAGTATGATTTACTCTTTTCTTATATTTAATTAAATCATTTTGCTTATTTCTTGAAATACCTCTTAAATTGCTATGTACAGCATGATAATATGATCTTTTTTAGCATTAAAATCTGTATAATTATAATTAACTTGCCACTCTTCTAAATTGACATTATTCTCTTTTGGATGTATTTTTATTTCATTTATTTTAAAATCAGTCTATTTGTAAATTTGGGTATTTTTTTTTCTTTTACTAAAATCTTATGCCCTCCCCTCCCCTCCCCTTTTCTAGGTCCTGCCATACCCATGGATCCTTCTGAAGCTGCCCAAGCTATATTTCCATCCATGGCAAAACCTCTTCAAAAATACTTGCGCATAACACGACAACAGCCTCGACACACTATGCAATCCATTCTTGACCACTTAGCACTGTGCCTCAGTCATGATCTGAGTCCCAAAGCCTTCCTTGAGAAATACCTAATGTCATCTCCTGTTCTACAGAATGATCGAGAACATCGTCCAAGCCAGACTTGGGCTTTGGTTTGTGACACTCTACTTTCTCGGCCCATAGAAGCTGGTTGCATTTTCATGCTTCGACAAAATGATATTTCATTGCTAGTTACTATCTCACGTTTGCCTCATCTATGCATCACTGAAGAAGTCATTGACCCAAAAAGCAATAAATTTGTTCTGCGTTTAAACTCTGAAACTTCTGTATAAGTTTTCATTTATCAGACTTTATGCAGACAAGGCATTTATAGCATATCAGATAATTTTAACGACCAACGATGGTGTTTGGTGCTTTAATTTATGACTTGCTATATATTTTAAGTGACAGTTTTTAAGTTGTTGGTTCCAGCGGTGCCTCATAAAAATGAATTGTAAATAATTTTCTTTTTAATTATGGACTATTATGACAAAGAACTTATTAAGAGATTGTTCTAAGAAGGCCATATTTATTGATGACACTTATAACCTATGTATGCTTTTTTTTCCTCCCATTCAAGCATCTCAGTTTGTAATAAGAATCATATTTTTTCTTACATGCAATAATAATAAGAAATAACAAGTTCTTTTAAAAAAGTGGGAAAAAAATCTTGATTTTCATAAGCATTCTTCAATGAAATTTCATCGATTCCACAGCAATGCCTTTTAAAATTATTTATTTAATGTAAATAATGAAATATTTAGGTGTAAGGCTCTAGGAGCTTGAATTGTCATTTTATTTATTTTGATTTTGATTAAATATCTGTGGACAGATATATTTCAAAAGTTTTAAAAGTGAGCAAGTTTAGTACATATTTAAATAGTATTTGAATGAAATGAGTGCCTCATGAAAAAGTCTCTATACGACAGTTTTTGTGATAAATATGTTTTTTTTTCTAGTTATAAATCCATATGAGATTTTTAAAATTTATTTTATAAAATCTTATGGCTTGAATTAGACTCAAATGCAAAATCGATATTTATTAATAGAAATCAAAAATATTTATCTTTTTTTTCTTTTCTTTTGAAAGTGCTGGCTGTAAATGCAATATCTATATTTTTTGTGATAACTTTTCATGTTAAATGTTCTATCAATTTGTATTTAAACAAGTCTCTAAAATGCTTAATTTTAAGAGATAACTATAATAATAAACTTAGAAACCGTTTTTTCTTTATCCAATTAAAGAATTTTTGTATAGATTTTTTTTAAGTACAATAAAGTTATTTAATACTTAAGAATTTTAGTTAATTTGCCATTGTCTTTCAAATGAGCAATAAATATTTTACTCTTTTTTTCCTAAGCTAGAAATGTTATAAGCATATCTTGTTATCATATTGCATTCTCATTGCTTTTATAAAAATGGTGTCTAACTTTAAAATTCATACATTTTTCCATTTCTGGAGTTTTAGTGGTGGTGCTTGTAAGGAATATATTTTACTTCTTAAAAGGTAAGTTTAACAAAGTGTATTAAATAAAAATATTAATCAAATGATATGCAAAATGTATTCTGTATTGCCTAAAAAATATTTAATATTGAAAAATAAGTGATTCTGTTCGTGCTTCTATTGTGATTTGTGCTAATAATATTGTGAAAATTTTACTGTTCTACTTTGAAAGAAATATTGATAAAATTAATAATCAAGAAATATTTATATCCATTGGTATAAAAAGTTGAGTTACTGCTTTTCAAATTTTGGTTTTGAATGTGTTTATGCATAGCATTTCTTTTAACAAAATAGTTCCATTTTTGTTCATTCTAAATGGAGATGTCACTTTTTATTTAAAAACTTATTAAAGAAAATAAGATTTTTTAAATGTTTTAAGTTCATTAATTCTTTGTTATTGTATGTATAAATCCTTCCTCTACCCCCCCCCCCCTCCATTAAATTGAATATATAAATACTGTTTATATAATTGCAATGAAAATTTGGAATTTAAAAATATTTCGGCAAGTTTATTTTATTTAATAGGTTAAAAATATTTTTGAGCTGTCTAATTTATTTCATGAATTAGTTTCTGTAAAAGTTTTCAATATTCATAGGATAAATATATAAATTGCATTCAGTATAACTGAGTGTGAATGAAATACTATTATATTTTGTATATATGTATTATTTGTTGCCAGAATAATTTTTTCATTTTTTTTATTCTGCCTTTAAATATTTTACCAATTTTTTAATGTTACAGGTCTTAATTTAACCTTTAAATAAAATTACTGGAATGACACTTTGTGATGACAAATTAACTTTTTATTACCACTTAAAAGGTTAAAGTAAAATTAAGTTCATAATGAATAATTTGTTGATTTTTGTTATGTATGTTTAGATTATTTCTTTTTATATCTAAATGCATTTTAATGAGCTTTAAAAAGTCAAAATTTTGATTATCTTTCTCTACTTATATTTAATTTGTGATTTAAAAATATTTCATTAATCTGTTACTGTTTATAATTGTTATTTTGTATTCAGTAAAAATTTTTGTTAGATATTATTATTATTATTTTCAATTTTGAATGCACAAAAAGCAAACAAGTACTTTTGATTATTTTATATGATTCTGAATCAGTTCATCAACGTATTAAAATCATAAGATTTTTTATGTATATTGAAATGTTTTTGGGATTTTTAGATTTATGAAAATTAAACTTATATCAGTAAGGACCATCAGTGCATAAAGTTTTTCTGTTGATACAATTATTGGAAATGAATATTTGATTTTTTAAATTTGCAATATGTCCAATAAAGCATTGAACTTATTCTCTGATTAATTCATGAAAAAAAATGGACTGTTTTCTTAAATTCTCAAAAAATATTACTTATTATTTGAAAATAGAACAATGCATAACCCACAACAAGCAAATATTTTAAAACTGATGAATAAGTATTTGCTTTATTAGTTTAGCGTTACTTAAATTTACATTCTCAAAATTTCATATAGAAAACTTCAATGTTTTATTGGCTTGAAACAGTGGGCTTCCACTTCTAATATATAAACTTTATTAAGAAATCTTGATTGTTTGGGAAAAGATTGAAAGGAATACTGTGAAGTGATCATGATTCATTGGTATATTGATTTTTCACATAAAATTTGGTTGTCAATGTTCAATTTTTCTGGGATGTTTTGTCTTGTGCCAACTATTAGCTTTTTAGTTATTTTTTCTATTGAACTAAATTGTTGATATTTAAATATCAACGTTAAAATATCTTTAAAAATAGCAACTGTTTTTAATTTTTCTAATTTATTATTTGGATTTTTTTCTTCTTTTATTATCTTTAAAATGTCCCACAAGTTCATAAGAAATGTCCCCAGTTCATAAAAAGAGGCATTGCATTTTATTTGTTTAAACGTAGCTTATTTTCAGTTTTTTTTTATATAAATTTATACCAACTTCTTGACTTTTAAAAAAATTTTGAATAACATCCTATTTATATCATTTGATGGACAGTTTGTTTTTTAATTGAATTTTTAATAACTGTTTATGAAATGCATTTATTTCTATCCAGAAAATGAAAAGGAAAACAGAATTTGATAAGATCATTTGTATTTATTTTATTATGCATTTTCCTTTTTACGATTCCTTTTTAGTGATTCTTTTTGCCATATTTTTTAAATATTTTTTTTTTACTTAAAAAGTTTTTTCGTAAATATGTAATATACTTTTGTACAGACATTTAGCCAGATGATTTTTATACTAGAATTTTTTTTTACTCAAGAACTTGTACATCATCAAAGCTTTTATATATGAGACCAGACAATCACTTTCAAAGTCGACATATTTCTATGTATATTTCAGTGAAGTCTTGTCCTGTCCAGAATGTGAAATTGTACTTTAAATTTTGGTACTATGGTGATTTAATAAAATTTCATCTCCACTTGTTTTGAATTTATTGCACAATAGTTTTTTTACACTTCATTATTTATAAGATTTTCTTCCTTACTTTGTAAGGAAAAAAACCTCTTATGAATATTCAATAATGTCTTTAAAAAAACATTTAATTTGTTTACTTTTTGTTGCTCTTAAAAACAATTTCAGTTTCATAAGAATCTTATAATCATCATTCAAAAAATTTAATTGATGGCTGCATCTGCTTCAATGCAATATTTTGAAAGTGCATTGCTTATTTTTTAATACTAATTTTGTTCTTTTCTGTTTTAAGTTCTAAAAAAATCATAAGAAATTGATCCTTTAAAGTAATTAAATATTTAACATTTATGTTGTTATATGATTTTTTTTTTAAGGTAAGAAGGATAGGAAGACTACCTATTTTTGTTTAAATTACCTATTTCTTCAAATCATACTAACAGTTAAGCTAAAGAATTATGATGTTTTGGTATTTATGATTTTTACAAAATTCTAAATCTATCATAATACATTGCTAATTGTGTTCTTTTAGAGTGCAAAAAAAATTAATATTTGCTGAGAAATTTTTACCAAAGACATTTATAAAAACAATTTTTAACTATTTTATTTACTACATTAACTATTTCTTCAGTATATTAATTATATATATATATATAATTTATATGTCCATTATATTATTATATATATGTTAATTAAATGCATTATATGACAACCTGGCTTTTGCAGATTGAGATATACCAACAAAAACACTCAATTGATGTTAACTTTTTTTAATGGTTTGCAACTCAAAATAATTGATGAAGGGTTAAAAAATTAGTAGCCACCTATTTTAATCAAACAAATGGCAATTATTTATTATTTTTAAGTGATTTTTTTTACTACTTGACCTATTTTTAAACCGCAATTAAAAATGAGGTGTTTTTTAATTTTCTTCCATTGTATAAATATGTTGGAAAAATAAAAACGATTATGTTTCGAAATGATGTACAGATTTGTATTTCGAAATAAAACGTTGCAGTTCATCTAGACTATTCAAGATTCACTAAAGATTCTAATGAATCATTTTCTTCTCGGGCTTACCCAGTAACATTCATGTATTCGATTTTTAACGGTTGACTGAATAAACATCTGCAGATTTATTGCTTGTAACCTTGAATGTTAAATTCACCTGCTCTCGTTGCGTGTAACCGGTTAGCGATGCTACTCTGAAATGTCTTAAGTTTTGTCTTTCAGTAAATTGGTAGGTAGAAGTAACTACATATTATTGGCATTCTTTTTGCTTATAACCGATTTATCTTCAGTTTTGTTTTTGCTGAATTTCAAAATTATTAGTATCATTTCCATATTAATACAGGGGCGAAGGGGAATATCATAAAGGCTATGACGAATGATTACTTCTGTGGTTTCATTTTTGTGCAATACTTCTTTTCGACTATAATTAACGGTTAAAAAAAAGTTGATGTAAGTAATTATTGTACTTAAAAGTCACAGTGGTGAAGTTGGATTTTCAGAGGATTGTTAGTTTGTGTATAGTTGCAAGAGCGGAATACACTTTTGTATAATCGCATTCCAGAAGTAAATTATCTCCCCTGTCCCATAACTGTGATGTTTAATTTCATAATTATAGTAGCATTCAAACATCGTCATAATAATTATTTAAATTGTATATAAAGCCTTATAGAAAAAGAATGCCATATTATAGTAATTAGAGTAATATTAGCTACGTTCTTTAAAAATTGATATTAAAATAAATGACATTTCATATAATTTGTTCTTCTATTTAACTTTCTGACATTCAGTTTATTTAATGCGTATATTTGATTATTTAAAATTATACATATTCGGATTGTTTTTTTTTAAAAAGATTTTTATATTGAATTCGAAACAGTTGTTATATAGAATTGATAAACAGATGCGATTAGAAAAAAATATTGAAAAGTATCTATTTCTCGCCAGATTATTTCATGCTATTGGTATTCGTAGATTTCTCACCAAAATTGAATTACAGTAGAATATAAAGCATCATGTTGGCGATTAATGACCAAATATAGTTTTTGCATTAAGAAATGCAATTAAATCTAGACAATATTCAATAGTATAACAAGTAAATGGCGGACGAACCATTACGATTTTCTGTGCACCTCCACCCCCGCCTCCCTCAGTTATCTTCGACTTAAAAAGCATAAATGGCGCCCTGGATGTGATATTCTCTGTCATATTTGACTTCAGACAGTGGATTTCCACTTTAACATTTTATTCCCATAGCGACCGGAGAAACTATAGCTCCCACCCCACACACACACCTAATCCCTTCGACAGTGAGTCACATGGCATTACTCAGCGGCTCAATCATAATACTTTAAGCAAGTCCATTTTTGCTATGTTAATGTTTGAGTAAAACGGCTATATCCGTAGACTTTATGTTATATTATTTAAAAGCTTTCGGCATCGGAGCTAAAAAGTATATAAAATGCTGTAAAAAGTTAAAAATTAATTTAATTTGTTTTTAAACATAAAATATTGTGTTCACTATTTTCACATTTTTAATAAGAAAATATAATTTTGTTTAATTAATTGCTTCTAAATATGTACAAAAATTTTTATATTTGTATGGGAATTACCAGTTAAAAAAATTGAAATTTAGCTCCATATGTCATCTAACGAGACATCTATGAAGGAAATATTGAAAAACAATTGACCTGTAGCATAGCAAAGTTAAATGTCCTTCACTTCCTCGTGTGTTTTTACACCATGACGTTCTTTGCGCTGAGTTTGAATTTGTCTGTTGGAAATCTCTTGGAATGTTTGACTCCGAAATTCCCTATACATCAACAATAACAGATGTATATGGAATAAACAGTTGCTGGATTTGTTCAAAATTTAGAAAACATGTTTATTCTTGTGGTAAAACTGTATATCCAATTTTATCTATCTAGTTTCTGAGTAACGTATTTATGCGCACAAACGGACAGATAGACATGGCATTGGTAAATTTCGTCGAGAATTGGGTAGAAATCTATAATAATTGTGTAAGAATTTCATTCTTCTTAAATACCAAATTGAATCGATCCAGTATGTTGCGTTTTTGAATTGTGGTTTTTCTCAGAAAGTCAGGTATAATTTTAAAACTCAATTTTTCGGACTCTGGAAAAATTTCAAGATATGGAGCTACTTTAAAATTCGAGAAAGAATTGTTAACGATCGTTATATGTATTCTCTGTATACCTCTTATACGAGAAAGTAAAAATGGCATCCATTATTTCATAAGGAATTTTTAAATGTGTTGCACAGAAATGATTTTGATATGAAAGGCTGATTTGATGATATGCCGGTTCATTATTTTTCATACATTTTGTATCAGAACAAGTTATTATTCAGATAAAAGCTTAACACGAAAGCTACCAAAAATCGACACAGACATAGATTTTGCTAAAGATCGAATCAAAGTTACTTTGACTGGTCCGATAGTTCCAGTGTTAAGGTGCGCTCTCAAACGAGAAATCGAACTTCTCGATTCAAGTATTCAGAAAATCCCTCACATAACCTCATCGAGAGAGACTTTAGGGATAATTTATTGAATGGCTGAGCAGCTTATCTCTATTCCTTATATTCATGAACCATTCTCTCAGTTATCTCCAGTTCCTTTAATATCAAGTTCTTGTCTGATGCTTGGACGGTTCAGCGAAAAGCCGTTGTGCTGATCATGGCAAACATTGAATTGTTAACCAAGACAAAAAAAAAAGTTCAATTTTCAGAACTTTTACCATCTTATCCCCTAGGAAAAAAAAAAAAAAAAAAATCAAGAAAGGCTTTTCTTTTCTGGCTTTTTTTTTGGTATATTAATTTAAATTGACGTATATTATGTTGCTAGAATTTGCGATAGATCTTGCATTTTTCAATTCAATGAAACCTTCAATTTTGAAGTAAAGAACACATAATAAATTTTATCCATCCAGCATTTTGAGTTATTGTGTTCACAGCCAATCAAATGTGAATAATTATTATTCCCTTCTCGAACTCGGGAAGATCTAAAATATAGAGAAATCAAAATTTTGATATCAGTTTTTTATTACAATATATTTTAATATGCGCCATTTGCGAGAAAGAAAGAAAGCATTAGCAATCAATTAAAAATAATACTGAGCAAAACTGAAAAAGGAAAAAATTATGAAATGATACAGTTAAACACAAATTACTTTTTAGCAACTTTTAAAAGCTTTTATTTTCTTTCGTTTATAGAGTGAGAAAATATATGTGTAACCTATATGTATGAGTATCATAATAATATTATGATTAGATGTAATACAGTTACATCTCTCCAAAATGATATTTTAATATTTTCATTAAAATCGAAAGGAGAAATACTTTGAACTTTCTTTTGTGTAACTGATTATGGTTTTCTTGATTTAGTTGGCAAGCTACGGCACGCCAAGTAGATCCAGTTTTCAATCCAGAAATCTAAAAGATCGAGAAATCTAAGAACTGATGAATCCTAATTATATACATACTGCAGTAATTTGAAATTGTGTTTGATTGTTTTGCATTAAGATATTTTTCACGTTTTTTTAAATGAAAAAGAATTTCTTTTACTTTTCATTGCTTTTCGATTTTCAGAGTTAAATGAGGATCGAATCATGCGGCTTCAGTTTATTTATTTTTATTTTAGTATATTTTCAGTAGCCAATTTACCGTGTATCAGCGGCCACATGTATATTAGTAAGATTGTTAGTTTTTTTTAATATAAATATTTTCACAATTTTAATTTCCTCGAAAAATACGCAATGGCATAACGATCGAAGGAAAGATGATTATATATGCATCGGCCACTATTTTAAAGAATTTTACGAGTATAAAATATTAATATGTTTATCTCACTTCTTAAAATCGAATATGAAAAGGGGGAGGGGAAGGATAATACCATGCCTCTTACACCATTTGCATGCCAAATCACTGATGGCGTCTGAGGACAAAAAAAGTCTCTGAAGCCAGTTACCCTCCATACGCTGATTTATACAGTCTAATTCTCAGTCGTTGCCACTGCATTTCTACAAATATCTGCTGATGATATAAGCGATTGTCCACTTTGCTTTGTATGTACGTCTTTTGGAGTTTTATAGTACAAATCGTTAGGCCTAGAGTCACAAAAATTGACTAATTTGTCATCTAAATGTTTCATTTATTAGAAAAAAAAACTGATTTTTTTTGCGGGGGGGGATAATTTGCAAAGATACTTTTTAATGCCGTTGCAATGTGGTTCAAACTATTTTCATTGTTTACACAAATATTTAATTATTCGTTTTTCTTCCATTTTTCAATGATAAAAAAAATCATTGATTTTAATTCTTTTTACTTTATCGTATACTTAGTATAGAGAAAGTATAGCAATCGTCAAAATATTGACGAATCTTAACGTTTTAAACCTTCCTGAGTTTGAAAAACACATTTTTGGAAAATGTCTGTCTTCTTTTCTGTGATAAAGATATCTGACTTAAGACGCTTTGAACTAGACGAATGAAATTCGATTTACTGTTTTTAAGATTTATATAATATTTTGAGCAAAGTTCATTCAGGGGAAGCCTGTCTGTCCGGCTGTTCGAATACAAATTACATGGTAACTACAAAACGAAGAGAGCTAAATAAAATTCGGCACAGAAATTTAATATCTATGGTATAGACGCCTATCAAATTTTGAGCTAAATCCAACAAATTTGTTGGTCTGTACTTTTAGAAACATATAAAAGCGATAACTCAAATATGTAGTGACTTAAATATATCAAATTTGATATGTGATTTTGTGACTACAAATGTTTTAATCGCTTGGAGAAAACGATTCTAAAATACAGATTCAGGTTCGTTCCGGATATCATTAACCGCATGCCAGGGATTAATTGCCAAAAAACTCGCAAAGGTGGCAAGATAGATTTAGTAAAAATGCTAACTAATAATTATTCATAATAATCATAATGATGATTATTATGAATAGTATTGTAGATTGTAATTGTATTGTGATTAATATTTCCTAATTATTGTAGACCAATGCGATGCAAGACGTTCTCTGCTATAGTATATTTATTAAAGAGTATGCGAGAAAATATTGAAGAGACCACTCCATAAAATTATTTCATCATTTATTTATTTATTTTACTTATTTATTTTGAAGTCTAAAAGCAAACTCTGGAATTTAGAAAGTATATAAAGAAATATTTTTAGTAAGCTCAAAGTCAATGCTAATTCTTTAATTTTTTTATTCCCATTCAGCTAATGTGTTGCCGAAAGTGAAAATGTGACACGCCATTTAAATGTCAATGCAGACAAGAAACAGTTGTTGGCGTCGACATCATGCAAGTAAATGTTAGATAACACGAACAGTTACTTGATTTCATTAGAGATATTCATACCGACAATTTAAAAAAAACGCATAAGGCTACAAAAAAGTAATAAGTTACATTCTTATCACAATTTGGAATTTAAAATTACTTTATTAACAGAATCATTAATATTAAATCATTCATAGGAAAATCAATTGGAATGAAATAAAATAAGTATTCGAAATGAGCAAAAGTCATCGCATAGTGTGGATGGTAAAGAATAGTAAGCAGAAGAGTTTAAATCTCTGATTAAAATAGAAAGGGCATTTTCTTTAAGATCTCTAACTCACAAGTCTGTGAACTTTCAACAAATTCTGTACGGCAACTTCCGCTATGAAAGGAGATGATAAAAACAGGATATTTGTTGAACCATTTGCGGTTGAATCCTCAATTTCTGAAGAATTCCATTTTGAATCTCAATGTTTATTCATTATCATTTTTTTTTAAAAAGAAAAAGAACATCGGTTGTTGAAGAGCTTCAAAGAGGTGGAACACGAAACAAAACGCTGGTCTCTGACACACCTGTGGGCGGACCAAGAAGATTTCAGAACACTACTTTTAGCCATGACATTGGCCTGATCTTGATATTAATCAAGTGTTTTTATCGATAGCGTAGCGTGCTTAACTCAAGATGAACGATTCTTTGCTTCCTTTTGTTTCACCCCCCCCCCCCGTCAGAATCCAGAGTGCGACTTTGCGTGCTAACATGTCACTCGAGTTCAACGAGAAGGCTACATTGAATCGATGGAAGATCTCTGGACAAGTTATATTTCATAGTTTTTCGAAGTTGAAATATTACTCTGGCTAGAAGGTGCGGCGTTGTTTTCGCTAGATTGATAAAAGAATTCGCAGTTGAGTCACGTATTGTGTTTGTACTAGGTAGATTAATCTACATATCCTTTCTTTTAAGAATCTACTGAATGTTCTTTTTCTGTATTTGGGTTCATGTTTTGTAATTAATCAAAAATATAAAGTTTCGTGTGTAGGTGCTTGAATTAATTACGATTTACTTCACCCAAATGAAACCTAATTGAAATTTCAAAGATAATCTTTTAGTATTGATTTAATTTCAGCAAATATTAATTAGCTAGTTCAATGTTAAAAAAAGAAGAAAAACTGCCCGTAAATGTTTTTAGTAAATTATAACTTTTAAATCCATAACTTTTTTAAAAAAGGCTTAAGCATTCAAAGTTAAGAAAGTTAAATGATTGTGCAATTTAATCAACACTTTTAATTTTTTCTTGGTATATATATATATATATATATATATATATATTTATATATATATTCTATAATTTGATATAAGCGTGTAATGTGAGAACTGGAGACTTTTAAAGATATTCAAGAAAAACTAAAATGGGAACCAGAAAACATCGCTGCAACATCAGTACCGATGTTAGCAGAGAGTATCAAATTCGAAAGATAAATTCAGAGCAAGGATAATAGGCATTAATTAAATGAAAAATTATCAAAAAACATAGATTTTTCTGGTTCCCATCTTAGTTTTTCTTGAATATCTTTTAAAGTCTAAATTCACAATACACGCTTATAGAAAATAAAATTCCTTACATTTTCAAGCTTTTATTTTTCTTCAAGTTTTAATATTTTTGCAAATATGTGTTCTAAACTACCTTTTCGTTTTCAGTAATTTACGACACCCTAGATCATCAAATACGCATGTTACGAAAATAAAAAAAGAAAAAAAAAATTAAAAATGTGCTTTTACTTTAAAAAAATTCTTAATTGAAATACCATTTGTTATTTTTTCAATTAATTTTTTACAGTTTCCAACAGTCTCCCGACTCTCTATATTTTTGCAATTTTCACCTATTAAACGTCGTTTGGGACCTATGTTGTATGGGGATTCTTTATCCTTCTGATGCCTACTATCACCCCTCTGAATTTGTCGGTCGAATTCGGCAACACCCTGTGTGTGTATAATGATATTTTATAATCTGAATTAAACCCTAATCAATTTCCAAAGTTTTATCATAATTCAGCCCATATTAACTTCAATCTAAAATGTTCTCTTATTTCTTGATCCAATTCTACCTTTTTTTTATTTAAATAATGTTAAACGAACTCTGTAAAACTGCTTTTATCAGCATTTTCACTCTCTCCTAAATCTGTCAAGCTAAGTAAATTCTTTTAAAAGATCCCTATAATTCCCTTACCTAAATTGACAAGCGTAAAGAAATCCTTATCAAATTCTCACAGTATATATATATATATATATATATATATATATATATATATATATATAT
>JAPMOR010091354.1:310239-339880 GCA_026543865.1 Argiope aurantia | reverse complement strand
ATGTCAATCTGGCTATAATGAATGCACCGTTACCCTATTAGCACAAAATGCCCAACAAACATCTTCCTGATATTGTACAGAATTCAGTATATCATTTTATGATATATGTACTGACTGAAATCTTTCGTATAGATTATATAGATATTGACGGCCAATGGATATTGATTACAACTCTGAAATTTAACAAAAATCCTTCTTTTTCTTACACTGACACAGATATTATATCAATAGATCTTTCTTCTTTTAAGCTTAGGCTGGTAACCTGTCGTACCAGAAACTCAATAATCTCATGAACAAATCTGTGGGAAAACCCCAAGTGTATATCTCCCCTCCCCCCATAAATGATGACTAATTAGATTACTAATGAAGAAAGAGATTAAAAAATGTATAGGTGGCAACTAGAAACTAATATATTGCAAATTTTAGTAGCTCGAGAAAGTGGACACATATACCTTACACCCCTTCATCAAGATTATCATTTTACGTGTTCCGTTCAGATTTCATATCGGATTCATCATTAGAAGACAAATATGGTATTAGATGTTTTATACATTACATAATTTTTGCATCGGATCTTATTTAGAATTTTAATTACAGACCATTCAGCATTTAAAAATCTACAATGAGAAATCGAATAGCTTTCGGTTTAACTCAATTAAACAGATTGGCAAAAATTTTGCATATGGCTTCATCTTTGAAATGAATTAAATGAATGTTTGTGTTATAGAAGAGCTGTTTTCCTTCTCTTTGCTTTCGACTTGAGATGAGATGAGGTCAGAGGAAACATTCATCTATTGCTTGAGTGACACTTCGTGCCGATGAGTTCTACAGATAACAATGTATAAAAAAAGAAGGGACAAGGAGAGTGTAGGGAGCAGTGTACACAAGCAGAGGTATGGGTAGAGTAAAGATTTTTTTTTTAAGTCGATTCTAATGACTTTCTGGAATAACTGGCATTTTGATATTTCAAAAGGCTTGAACAGCGCCACATAGCGGCAGTTATCAGCAAGTATTCAAATAGGGTATGAAACTACTTTCTAGTTTTAATTTTCAAGTCACTCAGATATTATGCTGGAAGTTATTAATTGCATTTTGTGAAGAAATTTAAATTCATTTATTCTATAAAAGTCTTTTTAATGGTGAACTGTACCGAAATCGTAGGAAATTTAATTTCCTAGAAGACAGCCATTTTTGAATTAAAATGACATAAATAATATAAAAAAATTTAAAAAAAGAAACAGAAATATTAAATATATTAAACAAATCAATTAATTATAATAATTGTTAATTAATTACAAATATTAAATATATTAATTCAAGTATTTTCAACTACGATGAAATTTAATCAGTTTTCTCTCTAAATATTTTAAACATATTCGTGAATATATTTTCTAAGACCTTGCTTGGCGAGAAATTAATACAAATTTACAGAATTTTATACAAATTTTAAATCCAATAGAAATTTGAATGTTATGAGTATTACAATCAAGAACTTTCTGAAATGCATTTTTACCGACCCTAAAAGTTCCTGTTATAAATAACACGAGCGTTTCTAAACAAATCAGTCGTCAAACTAAAAGAAAAAAAATATGACCTGATATATTTATAGTTATTAATACTTTTTTAGATAATTAACTTTCAGCAAAATATCTTTCACTTTCATATGGAAAGACTATATATGAACTTGTCTACAATAGTAATTGAACATTGTTTGCAGAATCTATGCAAAAAAAAAAAAAACGCTTTTTAAAACAATTATACGTTAAAATATTCCGTATAAACAAATGATGGATTCAAGTAAACTTCAAACAACGATTTATTACGAATATTTTAAGGCTTTCGAATTCATTTATTTTATAAAAATTATTTTTTAAAAGTCGTTTTCTTTTCTTTTTTGAAATTTATAGATGAGAGATGATAGAATTTCTTAGTTTTGATAGTCAAATAAACGGACGAGCTATGTTGAGAAATTATAGATTTTTGTAAATTAAACTTTTTTGGTTCTTCTCTTTCACCACTAACAAATGTTAAAATGTTAGAAGAAGAAATTTTTACACGCAGATTTTTATTTCTAAAATAAAAACTTATTGAATAGTCTTTCTAAAGCTATGAATCATCTTTAGCCTTATTCTACGCACACCTCGGCTGATATTTTCATCACATTCCATTCACACTAAATCTACACATCAAAGGAAAAACATGCACAAAGAGTATTTTTATCAACAATTTTCAAATCTGCTCCCATCTTCTCTGCCACAGAAGGATTATCCGACAACTAACAAGATTTTTATTTTTTCGTTTTTATTTCAATACATTATTTGCATCTATAATATCAACAATCACGTTGTTTTTGGAAACAATCATCTGCGCCTGATATCAACAAGAAGACAAGGGGGGAATTTTTGCGGAATTATAAATAAATGGTATTAAAAACTAAACAAAAAATATTACGAAAAAATATTTATTTATAATGTTAAATTTTCCAATCAGAGAAACTTTTGTATCAATTATTATTTTGAGTTTACTAAATTTGATTTTAAAAAAAACACGTGAAATTCCAGTGTTATTGAGTAATATGAAAAGCTCAATTTCTTTTCAGACTTTCTTTCACTAGTTACTTTTTTAAATTTTAATCAGAAAAACATTAACTTTATTTTTTTCAAACAATAAATGCTTAACTCGAACTCCTAGAAAAAATATCGCCTGTTTTAATAGTGTAATTTTTTAAAACCCAAATCAGTCAAAAGTAAAAATTCGAATTAAATACTTATTTAATGAATAGAAAATTTTGAAAGAATAATGAACTTCTATATACATATAATAATTTAATTTTTAAAAAAATTGAATTGTGTAATGGTTTAAGAAAAAAAGTTGTGATTGTATACATAAAATGTACATAATCAACAATTTGCTGTTTTGCCAAAAAGGCTTTAAAGGAAGATATCTTAAGGTTTTTATAATAATATTATCTAAACTAATAATTTTTAAACATTTCAATTATTTTAAAAAACAGAATGTTTTTAGAAACATTCCGAAATTAATTTTTTAAAATTATTAATTCAAATTTAATAATTTATACATGTGTTTAAAGAAAAACTTCAATTAATGGCCATAAAGAGTTCTGGAACACTTTTAAAGAAAGGATCCAGGTTTTATCATTTATTTAAATAACTTTAGAGAAATATACTCTCAAGGTTAATTGATTTTTCATAGTATCGATAGCAATTTTCAAAACTTTTTATATATTCTTATCCAAGAAATAAATTTACCGTGTTTTATGTACATAATTTACGAATGATGTCTTAGTGCAGACTTTGTTACATATAAACGAATAGATAGAAATTGCACAACCGTAGAGTGAGATATATAGTAAGACTTTCATATACTTCAGAAAAATAAATACTTGATGCAGACAGAATATACGCTCTTGATATGTCGGATAATCCCTTTGAATACTAGAATGATATTTTCCAAATCGGAATGTTTTTAAGCATACGAAATTCTGACTAGACATAGTCTGGATATGTAATCATTTTTTTCTTGACCACTGAAACCGGATATGGTTGCAGAGCAGAAAGGAGTTCCACGACCTACTTGTGTAGACGGCTGTAGAAGACAACACAAATCACATTGAACCACATTTTATACAATTATAGACTAGGACAGGCAGCTTTTTTTCGACTTTTCTTCTCTCATTTTTTCTTCTTCTTTAATATTCATTATTTTCTTTCTTCATTGAAAAAAGCAGATTAAGCTGTTGGAGAAAGAAAATATGAAATATATTAATTTGCTTTTATCGAAATATTAAGCTTGCATTGCTGGTCTCCATTATGATCAAGAATTTAATTAAAAAAATTAAATATATTTATTTAACTGAAGAAATAAACGACACTGACAACAAGAAAAAGATTAAAAACAAATGTATTCTAAAACATTCCATGAACAATCTGCTTAGAACGTTCTTAATGCCATGAATGCTTCTAGCAATAGATAAAATTTAAGAAATTTAAGGATTTCTTGAAAGTTTAAAAAAATAATATATTTAATTGACGAAAGAAACAACATTGACAACAAAATGAAATCAATTTTAGAATGAAATGCAAAATTCATTCTAAAATTTGCTACGGACAATCTGCTTAGAACATTTTATTAGTTATTAATGTCTTGAATGCTTCTAGGACAGGAATGACGAACCAATGGCACGCGACACAATATTTTGGGCACGCCACTGATCAAAACAGTTTGCATGCAACTTTATTTGATTAACTAAACTTTTCCAATTCGATTGGTTGGAAATTGAATAATTTGAAATGCAACTGATTGATTTCCGATCTAATTCAATATGGATTCAAAAATTTATTGAAACAAAGCAAAAGTTGGAATTGATTGGAATAGAAAGATTAACAAGCAAAATAAGTAAAAATGCCAGGAAAGAAATTTTGGAAACATGGAATTCGATTTCAGACATATTTAACTATTTGAAGAAGCTGACTCATGCTATTTTAACCGCATTTTCATCTACCAATGGCTGCGAGTCATTATTTTTAGAGATAAATAACATTAAAGATTAACTTAGAAACTGTTTGGCAGATTACTCCAATTCAGTATGCATTCTGATAAAAGTAAAATCTTACAATCCCAATATAGATTATTTGTACAGTGCAAAATGTAATTTTCATTAGTAAAAAAAAAAGAATTTTGAGTTAGTATTTAGTTTTATTATCTTTTCAATAATCGCAAGTCAAAATTTTTTGACGGCACGTCCATACCTCATTAAACATTTTTTTAGAAAAAAATGGCACATTGTTCCATAAAGGTTCGCCACCCTTGTTCTAGGAATAGATAAATTTAAGAACTTTCTGGATGCTTAACTTCTGCTTAAGGAATAGATAAGAAAAATAAAGTTTTCTAGAAAGCTTAATTTCGAACAAATTTAATTAATATCCATTAATACCAAATGGCTACGAATCAATTTATTAAAATGGCAGCATAATTAAATAATTATAATTTTTTTAAATCTAATTTATATAAATGTAAAATTTAATTATTTTTCATTACTTAAACTGTTGAAGTAATTACTTTTTTATATAAAATGCTTTGTTTTCGTATTTAAAATATCGCGATTTAAAAAAAAAAATTATTAATTAAAGTTCAAATTTGGCAATAAATCAAATTTTTTTGCGTGTTTTAATTTATTCTCTTTTTTTACACGTTAAATTAATGAATTAAAAACAGTTTTATTTTTTATTTTTAATATAAATAAAAGAAGCTGAAAGTATTGAAATAGAAAAATAAAATAACTTCCTGATGACAAATCTGATTATTAAGTAAGGGAAAGATACAAATGGTTTTTTTTTTTTTTTTTGCAATGCAGAAAATAAGAAAGTAAATATGACATTTATCAAAATCATAGTAATTACAAGTCTAAAAGCTGTCATTTCATGAAAATTAACTTATTTATCTATTAAACACATTTTATTTTCAATAAAGATAATTTTTTTTTTGAATTTGTAATCAGTTAACAAAATAAGCTGATTCCAAAATATAGAGGAATACAGAATTCATTGATAATTTAAAATTATTTTGTTATTTAGTGATAAAATTTCGAATATGAGCTCAATAATGATTCCTTTCTCTGTTTATTAAGTAAATCGAAATTTTTATAATACTTTTATAAGCATTTTTAAGAAAATAAACTTAGAAAAAAAATCTTGATCGAAATTTCGAAAATTCTTGATCGAAATCTAAATCGAAATTTTTATAATACTTTTATAAGCATTTTTAAGAAAATAAATTTAGAAAAAAAATCTTGATTACCGATTATTCTTATGAAAACTTTGCTTTGTTATATTCTATTCAATATTTGAAGCAAATACAATGAGAAAAATCGAAAATATTATTAATCCAACTCAAATCACTTTAAACCATTACAATTTTTTTAATTACAATTTTTTTTTCTCATAAAGAAATGCTGACCTATAAATTTAAATTGCACAGGAAACAGCGAATTATATAATAAATATAAATCGTAAAAATTCTCGCACATGTGTAAATTATTTTCTAAACAAGGTTTTGTCCAGATTTGAAAATACGCTGCTACTTGTAGAAATCATAGCTGTAATTTCTCATGGGAATTTCAGAGATTCTAAAGATAGCTTTTGTGCAATTTTTATAATTGTACTATTCTGTTTTAGTTTGCTGGACTTGAAAAAATGAAAATAATCAACTAAACCCTTTGTTCGTATAAAAACGATTCACAGAAAAACGACAAAGAGCACTTCAGAATCATCAACTTTTAACGCACTTTAGCTTTCTCAGGAAGAAGAAGAAGGGAAAAAAAACATTTTTTTTAAACCCACATGGCGCATTTTCATAAACAAAGAGAGGTTTTCTGTCGTTTTTATGTGTGAGTTAGCTCTCCCGGTTAACGTCAAAAGAAACCAAAACAATGTTAACGTCTGTTGCCTGGACTGCTATTTGAGGTTTAGGATGTTTGTTCTGGCTGAATTAAACGAAGCTATTTCCGGTTTTTTCGCAAAGTAATTGCATTCATTTGTAAATATTTTGTTTAGACTGTTAATACTAACAAATACCTATTGAGTTAGTAAAATGAACACACACAAAAAAAAATTTAAAAAAATCAAAAATTCTTGTCAGTAATTTAATAAATAGAAAGCTCTAAAAGAACTAACTTTTTTTCCCCTCTCCCTCTTCATCTTTTTTCTTCTGATTGCTGAAAAATAAAAAAAAATTATTACTAAACTAATCATGTACAAACATATATTGCTGTTAAATCCCTAAACATATATTAAGGAATGCTAATTTTATTTGATATTATCAGAATTAAAATACATAATTAGGAATGGATTTTCATTTTCAGGGCTCATTAGGCTCTTAGTTTCACAAAAGTTGCTTTGTTTAGTTTGTGTTTACTCTAGAAAAGATAAAACTCCCAGATTTATTAAATACAGGATGTTCTAGACATTTATAAGAAGATTTTGAATATAGGTTATTATGATAGATTTGATGTGGGTTATTATGAGAAATTTTTTGAATTTTAATACAGGATATTTTAAACATAGGCTATTATAAGAAGATTTTGAATATAGGTTATTAGAATAGATTTCATATAGGTTATTATAAGATTTTTTGAATTTTAATACAGGATATTCTAGACATAGGTTATTGTGTGAGGGATATAGGACAACAAAATCAAAAAAGATAAACTATTAAATTAATACAATGAAAAGAATTCAAAAATAAGAAAATAATGAATTTCTAATAAATTAAGAACATACTTTATGAGATAAAGAAAAATATATTTTGAAACTCTTTCCGTGATGTTACTGGGATGAAACCGTGTCCCGACCTCTCTCAAAATCAACTGGCGTTGGGAATCGCTTGTAACATCACGGAAAGAGACCGTTTCGGTGGTCCTGGAGTTGTCGTCTGGGGAGGCATTATGATGAACGGGCGGACTGAGCTCCACGTTTTCGACAGAGGTTCTGTAACTGGAGATCGCTATTGTCAGGAGCTGATCCTTCCCCATGTGCGTCTGTTCCGAGGTGCCATTGGATCAAACTTCGTTTTTATGGATGACAATGCACGGCCACACAGGACTCATGCTGTTGAGGAGCTCCTGGAAAGTGAAGATATCACTCGAATGGATTGGCCGGCGTGCTCCCCTGATTTAAATCCGATAGAACATGTGTGGGATGCCTTGGAGAGACACCTTGCGGCACGATTACATCCTCCTGGGAACACCCGACAACTTAAACAGATGCTGATTGAGGAATGGGCACTCTTACCTCAAGAACTGTTGGACAATCTGGTTCTGAGTATGGGGAGACGGTGCGAAGCAACCATTGTAGTAAGGGGAGGGCATATCCCATACTAAGGAACATCTGCTTGCTGTTCTTCCTCTTGGACAGACAATCATGTGCAACGATACTATGAGTTCAATAAAGCCTTTTTTTGTTTGATTCCATACTGTATGCATTGTATTCATTTCTGCGCAACTGTGCTTTCGTCATTCTTTCAGAACAAAATACTGTATCTCATTTCTGAATTTCATGTCTCTCAGATGATTTCTCGTGAAGTTATGGCAAAAAACATACCTGTTGCTTAAGTTTTGCACACCAGTGTGTATATATATATATATATATATATATGAGTACGGATCAAATCATGCAGCACAGGCCATTAGAGGGCGTTGTCTCTGACGTCATCAGTCAGTTAAAGTAACCGGTCTTATGTTAGTATTACAAGAGCGGCTACAGAAATAATTTTCTTATTTAAAAATAGTATGAGTAAAAAACAAAAACAGCTGCAAAGTTTCAGAGCATTATCGATTTCATATGAATATTAAGATCGTCGAGAATCAAGTTGCGTTCGTGACCTTAAATATTGCATGCAGGTCCTCACAAGCCTAGCACTTCTCCAATATCCCCCCCCCCTTCCCTTTTATTCTGTAACTACGTATGTTCCCTGCCATACAGGTCGTGGGCTTTAGGGGTTTTCTCCATTTCTCTCAAATTTCTCAGGGTCTGATGGAAATTATCTTGCGACATTTATTTTAAGAAGACCACACATGATCGCTCGTTTGTTTGATTACCATTTCCAAAAGAGCGATAATAAGAAACGTAAAATAAAGAAGCATTTACTTGTTATTCGGCTCATTTATTCTGCTTGATCAAAGTGATTTCCGTCAGCAGTATTCGATGTTATGTTTTCCGTCATCCGTAAAAAACAACATCCCGAAATCGAAGCAAGGATAGGAAATTCTGTACAAATTTCTCAGAAACAAGGAACTACGAATAAACATTAGTGCATTGTAGACGTTCTTTTTTAAGTATTAATACGTGCAAGATATATTTTTATATTCAATCGATGATGCCCCATAATTTGTAAATAAATTTTCCCTTAATTCTGACTTTTTTTAGGGTAGAAATGCTAATTCCGAATTTAGCAACAAGGTAGCGCTAAAAGTGGCTTCACTGCATAGTACATAGCCACTTTATACAGCCAGACACGCTTTTACGACTATAGCTGCGGACGTTCTGAATTTAATAGTGGGAGGAGCTCAGAACTTTATCGAAGTCATTTGATTCATGTTGCATTTTGACAGTTACAGTTAAACAGCACATTTACTCCAAAATTATCGAAGGCAGATCTTGCAAAATTACCTCATTATTTTCTCCTTTATCTGTTGTCTCAGTAGAAGCAGTTTCTCCATATTTTTCAGACAGCGAGGCAAACTGTGTGAGAGACGAGAGTTCATTGACGACCCCTTTCCCCTCCCTCCTTCTCCTGCTACTTCCCTGGGAAGTACTGCTTGTGCATGAAGGGAAGGCAGGCTTCTGATAGGAAGGTATGTCATCTGGAAAAAGAAACAGATTGTTAATTACAAAAATTAAATGAAAAGCAAGATGAAACGGCAGGATATTGATAGCTGGGGGTTTTCAATCGTCCAGGACCTAATATATTTAAGAATTTGAAGTATCAAGTGTAAATAATAGAGCTATTTGAAAATGTATAACCAGACTTTGCCTTTAGACCACGGTTAAATTTAACAAAGTCCTTTTTAGTCCCAATTGAAAAGTTAATCTGTCAAATAAATAGCGAAAATGAACCTCTCAATCTTATGTCAGATGTTCTTAGGTGAAAGTCATGCAGCAAATTATTGAGCTTTTAAGACCGATTCGAATTGTAAGATTAAATCTAGGTTTTGTAGCTAAGCAAATACTACTAGGGATGAGTCTCACATGTTTGTCATAACCAGATGGTGAATATGACTTACGGAAATAGATTTTGTTAATATATACAATAAATCTTTGGTAAGATCGGGATTCAAACCTGCTATCCTTAGTCAGAGGTGTCTAGAATCTATCACCAGGATAGGATGATTGCATAATCAATTTTGTATTGCCAGAAAATAATTCTTTATAAGACACAAATAGCAGAAAATAAAATAATTCAACATCAACAGAGCTCTGAAAATTCTTATCTGTATAGAAAGAAAGAAATACTTCGAAGACAGATGCGTTTCAAAGTACGTATTTCCACACATTCATATTCTGTGATGTCAAGCTGTGCAGTATTATATTACATAGATAGATGATTTGGAAAGAAAAACACTAATGCATTTAATCTAGATGAATCATTTGAAGATGTATTTCTTGCTGAACATATTATTGATCTCTATAATTTAGATATAAATGGCTTAATGGGCATTTGAACCTAATAAGAGGAATAAAACCTGACTGATTCACACACATACACGAGTGTATTATAGATCACTTAAAGCTAACATTCATAAATTTAATCAATTGCTTTAAGTCGAAAGGTTTCAATGCATTCTTAAAAAAATTTAGTGTTAGATAATGAACTAATTTATATAAGTGAAATTTCAAAATTTCCCTAATTTAATCTATGCCACTAAATATTCCGCTATTTAATATTTAAGATAGGATGTTTGACTAATTTTAAAACTATGTCTACTTCCATAACTGCTGAGAAATACGACAAAAGTTTAAACTCAAATAAATAGACCGAATATAAGGTGTAACAAAATGTCGTTTACAAACTTCAAGAATAGGTTACGCATACAGAGATAAGTCATTTTTTACAACAGATCATGAGGTAGCAAGCAGACTTGAGGAGAGATCCCTACATGGGACTCTCAATGAATTAAATAAAAGAAAAAGCCACATTCGATAAAGTATTTTTCACAAGTGTAAGGAAATGCAAACTAATAATTGTACAGTTGTATGAAAGCATGGACCGCATGAATAACTTCTAACTACATGTCCTTTTTATGCTTGCTTTAAGTGTCCCAAAGTCTTGTTGCTGATATGGCACCCTATTTTCCATTTCATCTCTCCTGCTACGACTTCTTATGGTGTTATTTATACAACTATTTTGTTGTGTTGCTGCAATTATGCATTCCATTAAATGTTGTGTTGTGCACTTTATCCGGAGTATCTCGTATATTCATTCAAATCATTAAAATCTCCAAGAAGCAGTCGCCCTTTGCATTTACGATTGTATGGCATAAGGAAGAAGTTACTTTTTTCTATATGTCTGACATATTCTTGAAGTTTGTGGACGATATTTTGGGACAACTTGTATTATTTATGCCCAGTACAGGAATGAGAAGTTTCTGAATAATTAAGCAAGTTCTTTTGCTTCCTTAGAAGCATAACAAAGCTCGGAGTAAATCACTCCCTTCCAATGACAGTAAGTATCTCTTACTTGAGAGGTGTACTATGATCGATGTGCACCCTAAGAATTAATCTCAGTTTCCCATCATTTCATGACTATCGCAATATGATAATTCAGACTGATCTTCATGCCAAGGCAGGACGAAAATTGCACCCTTATGGCTGTGAATATTTGCAAATGAATTTATACATAATGGATTAACTCTGGTTCAAAATTAGTATAGAAAATATAGTTAAATATATATTAAAGAAAAAAAAATAACCATTGTTGATGAAAAAAATGAAAGCATTCTTACATTTTTCAATCTAAAATAGTTCAAAATATTTTGGCTTTATTATGCATTTATTTAATCTCGAGTTAAAATTATTTCTAAAATAGTTTTAGCTTGAAAAATTTTAGAATTAAATTTCTTAAATGTTAGTTATTACTAAGAGGTGTGAGTTTAGTTTTTTTTTCCTTCAAAGTCCAATTTTCTGTTTCAATAATGCTATGTGGATCTAAAATTTAGAAAAAAAAAAAAAAAGGCTAAATCAAATATTTTATCTATATAGGTTTTTTTTTTATTATACATAAGAATTTTCTGTTTAATTTTATCTATATAACTGTCTTTCTGTCTTTCCTGAAAAAACGCGATTTTACACACACACAAAAAAAACATTTTTTTTTTTGTAACTAACTATTAGAGCCCTTTTCTGATGGCCTTATATGGCTGTCATGCTGACAATGCCATATAAGGCCATCTCGTAAATTTTTGCGGTGCATGCATGTTGCATAGGATGATAACCTACTGGTACCTGAAAATTTTGTGAGGTGGCGCAATATGAAATTATTCGAATACGAATACGTTCGACAAACATCCAATAGCAACAATGAAATATAGCAGATTGTTTCGAATAACATGTTAAACTAAGAATAATATAATTTTATAATATTTTAAATTTAAATCCTTAATTCAAATGTAGTGTAATATATATGAACAATATTCATACATAATCAGTATGCAATTCGTAGCTAAATATTTTTTTTCGAAAAAAGCACAATTTTACAAAAAAAAAAAAAATGCATATCAAACGAAGCTTGGTCCCCCAGGTACTACATATAAAAAAGGCATGTTAATGTACTTTCACTTAAGTAAATATCAAAATACATTCATATGATTTGTTTTTCATGCTGAATAAACAGAATTTCATTCAACTAATCATTTCAAGACGCAGTGCGTAATATTAATAAAAGGTAGACTAATAAAAATAAAAAGATAAATATTTGCATGTATTAAAAATTTTTTTTTCAAAATTCTTTGAAACAGAAGAATTCCATTTTAATTGAATATCCGTTGTATTGGTTATATCGATTCTTCTTTGATTTCAAAATGAAATGTGCAGCACTTTTGTTTGAAATTGTTGTTGCCTTCTTATTACGATAATGAAGTTTGGGTGTGGTTGAACATTGATGGATAAGAAATTGGTTTGTGCCAATTAAAGAAAAACTCATAGAGAAAACAACATTATTTTTTCAGTCTCTCTCAATGGTGTTACAATGCAAATAATAGTTAGGAAAAGTTTGAGATAGCAAAGAATTTTTTTTAAATTAAAAATTATTAATGGTTTATGCAGATGATATTTACGATTAAAGTTATTTTATAATTGCAGCGCAAACTAAAATTATTTTTCAACTAAAGAAATATATTAATGGAATGAAGCTTTTTTTTACGCAATTACAGAAATGACATTCTTAGCATATCAGGTCTTATGCTTATCCACGCTTAAATTCGAAGTCGAAAAAGTGAATGCAATCACCAAAGTGCTTTAAAAGAACCTTTTATAATTTTTTTATATCATTAGTTATGTATAAGCGAAAGAAATAATAATATGAAAGTTTTTCACAAATCTCAGAGTCATTTTACAAGTTCAAACATAATGAGGCCAAACTTTTAAGAAATGATCTATTTAATTTCACATTTCAACGAATTTTTATTTAATATCACTGACCAAAGTATCAAGATCTTGAATTTTAACCGTAATTATTGGTAAATGATTTAATAATTCGCAAATGAAAGCATTTAATTATAAAGTTAGATAACAAGGAAATAATGAACTTCAATGTTATGCATCATTAAAAATTACTATTTTATGGGATCTATCAGGTGGAATATATAAAACCTACAATCCTTGTAAAACGAATAATTAATATTTCAATATATTAATAAATAATTAATTATTCAGTAATGATTTAATTAAGTTTGAACATATATTTCAGTCTTAATATTTTCTAATTCAAAGAACTCGCCTTTTTTTACAAAATAATATTTTGGCTTTTAGGAAAAATAACGTTTTTAAGCGACTTGCCTAGCCTACCTACCTCCCAAACTTAGAGACTCTAAGTACCGTCAACGTTACCTAACCGGAAATCCGCTACTGACAAATGTTTTTTTTTAATTTTTTAATTTTTTTTTAAGAATTTAAGTTTTTTTAAATGAAAAAAAAAAATACCAGTAGAATGATCTGCCAATTTTTAACAATAGTGAGCCGAAGGCAAGTTTTTAAAGTAACACTGGTTTGAAATTTGTTATAAAACCAGCGGGAGCGATATCCCCAAACTTTTTCGCATATTCTCTAATAAACTTGCCATACCAGAGAACGCCTTGAATGGTAATGACGTACAATAGCTAAGAAATATTAACTTTTGGCGTGAATTTAGCAGTTTTACTGAATCTATCGGGTCATCCTTGGCGAGTATTTTGGCGATTAATCCCTGGCATGCGGTTAATAGTATCCGAAAAATGAATTTGTGCTTTAGACCCATTTTTCTCAACAAAAATTTGACACAAAACTGCACTTGCAGTCACAAATCCATATCTTATTTGATATATTTAAGTCATAGCGTTTTTGAATATCGCGTTTATGTTTCTGAAAGCACAGACTGGCAGACAGTTAACCCGTTGTTGGTTTCGTTTCATATTTTGACAGGTATTTACACTACAGATGTTAAATCTTTATGCCGAATTTTATCTATCTGCCTGTCTTCGCTTTGTAGTTACAGTGTTTATATTCAAACAGCTGGACAGACAGACTTCCTCTGAACAGATTTTACTCAAAATTTGATAGAAATATATAAATTAGGTATAAAGGCCGTATACCAAATTTCAACTGTCTATCTCAAAGCTTTTTTGAGTTATCTTTGTCATAGACAGACAAACGATCATTTTTCCAAAAATATGTTTTTCGAATTCAGGGAGGTCTAAAATGTAGAGCTTCGTCAAAGTCTCGAGTTCGAATTTTTAACTACACTTCCTCTATATTTCGTATACGAGGAAATAAAAAATAAACAGCGAGATTTTCTCGTAAATTTTTAAAATTTATTATTTTTTGTGCTAAATTCAGAGATGTAGTCAGGAAAAGCAAGTATACGATCATTTGTCAAGTAGCTCCCTTGCTCTTTGAACAATTTGGTCCAAGTTTTGACACAGATTTACGTTCTGTTGTAAAGAATCTAGAACCCAGTCGTCTAAATTATTCCGTTTTTAAATTATTGTGTTCCCATAAATTTAAGCAGTAATATTACTTTTCAATGGATTTAAATTTGACAATATTTTATGCAAAACTATAATTTCTGATGGTAAATCATAAATCAAATTTTATCCATTCAACTCATTGTTTTCTTTGCTTGTTTGTTTTTTGAGTTATCGTATTTATATGTATGTGGATGGATAGAAAAGTCACATTTTCCAATAAAACTCCTCCAGACTTGATAATGATTTATAATTTTGGTATAAAAATAATCATATGCCAAATTTAATTCTTCCAGCGTGTTCCATTTACTCTATTCATAGATAGGCAGACAGGAAGAATGGCTCTTCCAAATTACAGGAGGCTTAAAACATGGAAATTCATCTAAATCACGAGACTGAATTAATTGACTCTTAGGATACTTTCTGTTTGCTTACTTCATATGTGATAGAGAAACACGTGATTATTCAATGACTTGCTAAAGAAACTAAAATTTTGACAGACAGTTATTCTCTAACTTTTCCATAATATTTGTATAATCACGATTATAAATGTATCACACTGCGAAAAATTCTAAAAAAATTAATTGGAATAAAGGAAATAATACACTGGAAAGATTAAAGTCAAATGGATGAGGCTGCGCTTTGTCCGATGGAGTTCACGGAAAGTAATTAATAACTTGTAGTAAATAAGGTTTCAGAATCATGAACGGTATAAGGTTACTAAAAAATGAATAAATGACCAAGTTTGGAAGAACCTTTAGCAGCTGGAAACATTTACTTGCTTGACTGATATTCGTTTGAATGCCATTGCTAATACATTTTTACTCAGTATCAGTTTAAAATGGAACTTTGTTTATCCTTAGAGATTTGGGCAACGTTCAATTTAAGCCTAGTTACAGAAGTCTGTAAGTGTAATGTGAATTCAAAAAGATGCGCTTGATTTTAATGTTACAGTGAAAAAACCTCAATCAAATGATTAATTATAAGTACTTGCCATTTTAAAACAAGACGAGGGATCTTTTAAAATGGATTTAATAATATTCAAACGATTACGAGACCAGCACATGAGCTAACAGCCCGTGTTAAGAATTCAGTTAACCACGTGATCTCCCTGGGCGGAACTAGCTGCCAATCATGTGTCACGTGGTCCTCCTGTTGTTGTTTAGTATATATTTTTCTTCTAGCAGAAGCGAACTGGACTCCTGTACTAGGGGAAGTGTTATCTCGGCTCTCGACTCGGCTCTCCCGAGAGAGTTTTAAGTGTAGTTCTCTAGGCCTTCTACACTATGGCGTTTTCATGTGCCTTTTGTTGTTGATGTTACCAATAAACCCCAGAAAAGACAACATGTATCTTCAAGTCATTTCACCCAGACCACAATCTTCACTAAATTAATGAATTATTGTGCAATCAAGAAACGCAAAGATAATTTATTATTTTACAGCCCGCTATTTTCCATATACGCGCGCCTTACCATAAGTAGGGTATATGACTCAACGGTTCGGTGTGCATTAGATTCGCTTAGGTGATGGTTTTTTTGTTGGAACCTGACTTTGAATCAGGAATCCTTCATCTTACAGCTCAGCCTTTTTACCAGGTCATCATGATCTTCAAACAAAAGACAGCTTAGATGGTTTTAAATTAAGGCGAATCTTTTAGTAGTTGCACACGGGTGCGCATATTTTCATTTAATGTGGCAGAAGTTGACGATTGTTGTAGAATGAAGTTGCTTGATCTTTTAGATGCAATACTCAATTATATAAATTTTCAAGTGCTCTCGTATGACAATATGTTACTTGCAGCAAAGCATATTCATCATGACTCGAACAATTTTAGTCAACAGAATTTGAATTTTATTTTTTGTCGTGAAATACAAACAATTTTAGTCAACAGAATTTCAATTTTATTTCTGGCATTTTTCCTGCAATTCTGCAGAATTAATCTTCATTTATTGAAATAAGACAAAGTATTTGCTTGCATATCAAGACATTTACTGATTAAATTGACCTTTTTCCGAAATTTTTTTTCATTATTATGTCCGATCGAGAGTTGCAATTCGTTGTTGAAACGTAAATCCGTCAATTTTTTAAATAATAGTACCTTAATATCCTCTTCTGGATGGTAGAAAAAACTTTTCTCCTTCAACTTTTCTGTTTCCGTCTTGCTATGGTATGCCTTAACAAAACAGACCATTGGTTGGCATTTAAAACTGACAATAAATTGTAATAATAAATGAAAAACCTGTTTCAGAATGTATTGATATAATAATAAACATTATGTTTACCGTTTTAAGTATTTTACCGGTCTCCATATTCTTAATCAATCACGGCCTTTATTCAATTCTCATAACATTTCATGCTTTTGTAATTTTTGGATATGGCTATTTTAAACATACATTGGGATTTATAAATAATTCCTTTGTGTGAATCACAATATTAAGTCAGTAACTATATTCAAGATATAGCCTCAAAAAATATATAAAAAAATCACTTTGGTTCCATTTAGAGATTTATTTAGAATTCAAAGAACCATGACTGTTTTCTTTCTGAAAGCTGTTATGTGAGCCAATAACTGCGATCAATATATATTTGTTATTTATAACAAGATATCCCCCTACTTGTTTATGATTATCATCAAACAAAAATTTTTTACATAATAATTTATAAAATTTTAAACTTATTATCATTGCATCATTTCAGCTCCATTATTTAAAAAAATTATTCAATTATTCAATAAAAATGATTTTATTGTATTGATTTGTCATATAAAAAAGAAATGTAAGATGTTTCATTAGAATGACGATGTATCTCAGTAACGATGGAACGCTTTTGAATAGAATGCTTTCAATTACAGTAATAATTTTATATTTAAAAAAGTTTTAAAAATTGGTTATATAAAAAAAAATTAATATTCTTGTTGTAAACAGTGATTATTTAATCATGTAGTTCTTCTGAATACAATCGCTATCCGTAAAATCAATAGATATTTGCTATTAATTGTGAATAGTAAAATAATAATACATCCCAAATGAGTTAAAATTGTCTAGATTTTCAACACCTTGTCCCAGTATAAACTACTCCCCCCCTTCCAATATTTCCCATATGAATGCTCAGAAAATCTTGCCATTTTAGCTGTGAAGCAGCGGTGAATTTATGGTATGGGTCAAAAAGAGGAAGCTTATATTTCTGGATATGGGCTTATGGTGACAAAATATGACATTGATTATATCCATACTATGAAGGTTAATGAAATTAAAGAAATATATTATAGAGCATTTTGTCTTTCTTTTTCAAAATTCAGATAATAACTGAAATACAGAGGCAAAGTTCTATTAGCTATTAATTTATATTGAATGTTTGTTTTAGGTAAATGCAAGAAATAAGAAGTAAACTCACCAGATTTTAATATCGTGCATTAGTGAATAATTATCTTTTTTTGCTGAATATTTTTTATTTATTTAAGTAATGTGATTTATATTTTCTGTACATATAAACCAATCTAATTTCTTGAAACTTGTAACAGAGAAGAATTAGCATATTCATTTTCTTTTAAAATTAGTTTTTTTTTCACGATTGCTTTCACTGCCTCAAATCATTCGAGAGTCAAAGTCAATAACTGCAAATTCATCTAAAGCAATAAACACTTGAAAGCGGCGTGTTGAAACGTAAAGATTACTACTAGAGGACTTGATCTTTATCAGTGCAATGTATTTACTTAAAGTTATTAATACGGCGTTGGTCGAAACAAGCGCCATGATTGTTCAACTGTTAAAACATCAGTTATTACAAAGTTTGCCGCTGAATGAATATGAAATAATGAATGACAGATACTTTCATTTATAGTTCCCGAATATTTTTGTATTTCCCAGATAAGATGGGGAAAGATGTATTATAGTTTTGTAAAAACGTACTGATGAATAGGGATATCTATCAAATTTGAATTTCAAAGAAACTCTTTAGCTACAAAGAACCCATTTGTATACAAATATATCAATTTTATTTATTGTATTCATTGTATACATATATTTTTATTTAAATTAGAAGGAAATAAAATATGATGATTCGGAAGTTTATTTAGAAGAAATCGATATGCTTAAAATTATAAGATATTTCTCGAAAAAAATTAGAACTTATTGAAGTTGAATATTTTTGCTCTTATACTTAGGATTTTGGGTATTAGATTAAGATGCTTGTTAACATGTTAGAAAATGGCTATAGTCGTTCTTCGAAATAAACTTTTATAGCAATCTTCAGATTGTCTTTATCTCAGATTGTCTCGAATCAATAAATAATTGATTCGATTAATATTTTAGATAATATTTGTTGTTTTTTTGAAGGGAAGGATGTATCTAAAAAGATCCAAAATTTTCTTTTTCGCTGATGCGATGTCAGTTTTATAGTTTGAATTCATAATTTTGATTTTTGTTTTCAGACAAAACTTTCGAAACTATTATCCACAAAACGCTTATTTTTATAAGTGTTAAAAAATTACTCAATGATGTCAGTGTTATTTTCGTACATTTTCCTATGCTTTACCCGATTTTAAAAAGTTATTTTCAATTATAACTGAGGTAACTTACATGTAAAAACAGTTTTTAATATTTTGAATTCACAGAATGGAAATGAATGTGTGGATAAATGCAACATCTAAAAGCTTGCACAATATTTTTACTTTGATGGAAATGGCAGCATCTATATTATAAATATTTTTGAAAATAAAGCACATTTTTTAGCTTTTTAATATTGGGAAGAAAAATCGAATACGCATTTTAGAAAATTACTTTTACCCTTTAATGGATTTAATCATTGCAATACCTAAAGTTTGAGTTCTGAGTAATATACGTATTGATAGATTCAGGTTTAACTCCTCATCTCCATTGCAAAAAAAAAAAAAAAAAAAAAAAAAAAAAAAAATTAGGTTAAAATTTCTGAATTTGTTGAAATCGCAAGATCGAGTTTCATGACGTTTATAACACTTACTATCGGTAAAACCTTATTCTTTATGAAAAAAGTAGAAATAATTCTTATGTTGATGCCTTGGTGTCTTTGAAATATCAATATTTTAATAAATGACAAACATTTCAGATGTTCAAATCGCCAGTCATCATCAAATCCAATCAAATATCATCTTCATTAGATATTATAGTATCTTGAAATTAAAATTAAAATAAATAAAAAGCAATGAAATTAAACGGAACTGGAACTGCTAAATACCACCTGAAACATTTCTGAAATATAATTGAAAATCTAGAAATAGGAATTTAATTTGTATAAATGAATTTTATAATTAATGTCAAAACTCTATAGTAGAAAGAACAAATCTTGACAGTGATTGGTGTATAATCAATATTTTAGAATAATTATTTTCCATACCATTGAAATCGACATTCACTAAATAAATTTTGTAAAGCTACCAGTTATGATTTGATGATCAACATATGGATCTTTTAGATTGATTGTTGAGATTATTAAACTAGGACAAAAATTCCAAAATCCAGATGTATAATCTCAAAACACTGTCTCCTATCTAGGTGGATAATCTCAATTGTATAATGTCATTTCTTTAAATATAATTAAATTCGTCTACATTCCCAGTCTGCAATCATATCCTAATTACAACATAAGTATACCTACTAATTTAATAAAATGAAAATTATTCACTAAAACAACCTAACTATATTGTATGCATTGGAAAAATTCTACAAAAGTTATTATTATTTTTGTAATTAATTAAAAAATATTGATACGAAATGCTTATTCATAACTGAAAATTAAATTTAGAATAATTTATTTAAGCTCATGATAAATAGGACTTTTCCATCAGGAACAAAAAGGCTCTATTCAAGTCTAATCTGAAATTTTCCTTTAATTTTAGGGAAAACTATTCATTTCCTCCATTCTCATGTCGTGCATGTTGAATAGTCTGCATTTCCTTTCTAACATCTGTTTCAAATCTTAAAAAACATCTCTTGTATGTATGCTGCATATTTCAGCAATCCACCTATTCACAATTCATTTTGGAAAAAGTAATCTCTGAAAAGAGTTGGCTGCCTTTGCTTTTCTTAGAAATGTAATGAAGCGGAGCCATTCAGAAGCCATTCACATTAGATTTTTAAGAAGTCTTTTATTTTTTACTAGAGCGTCTTTCTTCTTCATACCGTGCGGTTCACTGCACACATTCATCCACAAATACACACAAAAAAAGAGAGAGCGATTCTGCAATGATAACGATACTAATAAAATAAGATTCTTTTTCTTTTTATTCTTCTGGAAGTAGAAAAGAACTACGCTAAGAAACGTTCTACTTGCCATTTTGCTGCTTTTCGCCCGTATCCGAGTCTTTCCACTTCTGTTTTGCCTGGCAGTTCCTAGATGGGACAGTGCCGCTGCTATTGCCATCGTTGCTGTACGAACTGGGTGGTCTCGAAGAGCGATTTCGAAGAGTGGTTTGTGCTCGGCCTGAAATGGAATAAGTAATTTTTAATTTGGTCGTCATTATATTTTCACTGAGTAGAAAATTATTGGTTAGGTAAATAGAAATGATTATCATCAGTACCGATGCCAAAATCCGATTTTTTGAGAAAAAAAAATGTATGCTGACATATCGTTTTCAGATAAATTAGCTAAACTGTCCAAATTTTCTCAGATTTAAGTAATATAATTAAGAGGGAGAAAGCCGCCAATTAGGAAAACGTGCTGGTAATTTGGAATGCCCAGATTGAAATGAGAAGTATGATTACTTCCCTAATTGCAATGTAATCAGCACTATCAACACGTAATGAAAAGCATGAAATTTAAAAGTTATATGACATAAAACATTTTTATTAATTTTAATAGAAAAACAGTTAATTTGAAAATGAAATGTTTATGCAAGCGATAAAATAATGTTTAAAGTAAGCTAAAAAAAAGGAAAATTCTTCAGCCTTTTCAATTATATATGTTTAATATTTTTAATATAAAATAATTGCTTAAAATTGGTGCAAGGTAGGAAATTCATATCTGAAATAAATCTGAGATTATGAGACAAAATCCGGGATATCTGATCAGTACAATTTAGTTAAATGCATCGTTTTAATAATTTATTTACTTATTTATTTTAATTTTATTGAACCACCATTTTTTAAAAATTTAGTCTGAATCACCTGAATTGATGATATATTATACCGCCATATTTTCCAAAGTGTGTTTTTGATTCAATTTGATTTCTGAAATTTTGAATTATACAAAAAATATTTCCATACATAGACCGTGTATTTCATAAAATTTGTTTAATTTAAGAAGAAAAAGTAGAACTCGTTTATGTGTGATGTGCCTGGTGCATTATAAAATAGATATTGCCATCAATGTATGAAATGATTAGACATTTCACACATTTCCCAGGCATTCTATAGAATGCCAAATATCAAACTGAAACAATATGAAATCCATCGCCGATATAAGAGAAGAGCCTTTTTCAAAAGACGTAGAAGAGATTATTTTAGTTTAAGCCAATATGCTGATGAAATACTTAATTAAGAAATTTCTGTTTCTGCCACCTATTGGGTGTGTTATAAAAAACCAGAGCTGCACATGCATGCACAAAGTGTTGTTAAAACATCATATCTTCTATGACTATGCTCGTGAAAATGATGAAAATGATATTTTGCGCACTCGTTGTTTGAAAACTATTAAACAGTTAAATGACAGAGTTATCACCACCTTTTTAATATTTTGCCTAAATAGCCTTTACCATTTTGTAGAAGACATAAGTATTATGTACAATAGTTACGGGAAGTGTATACTAATTCTCGCATTTCATACTTAGCCTAAAATTGTCCAGCATTCTATAGAGTGTCTAAGTATTCTGTAGAATGTTAGCATTTCCCACATTATCGGTAAAAAGGGAAAAGCACCGTTGTAATATGCTTTAAAATTAAATATTTTATCCTCTCTAACGTATGTTAATATTCCAATAGTCACAACGTTAAGATGTAAATTGATGGTAGCTTCTATGAGACACATGTTTTATTTTTTTCATTTGCTGTTATAAATTCCTGGTGCTGGAATAAACAAATATACAAAGCTCTACTCCTCCCCTCGTATCTGATGGATAGATACATGACAGAATGTTTAGCCGGGCGATCATGAAAATAAATAAGAAGCTGAGCATCTGAGAAATCCGAAGTTTCTATTGAGGTATTAAATTAAAATACAAAATAGCGACATTTCTGTCATCAATGAAGAGTATTCTCAATTTACTTTGCAAACAACAGGATTTAAAGAACTGAATCTACTATTTAAACTTTGGATGTGCTTACATCCAAAGTTTTAATAGTAGATTCCATTAATTTAAATCATCTGTCATTGTCTGCATCTCATTCTGACAAGAAATAATCCTTCAAATAATCGATTTAAAAAATTACTCATATTTTATTTATGTTATTCTGTCTGATTTCGCAGTTGTAGTTTACATTTTATTTTGCTATTGGTTTTTGTCATTTGTAATTGTTTACATACTTGCACATTTCATTTGATGTGAACTTTTCTTTTCCTCATACAAAATAGTTTTTTTACAATTAAAATATTTCTCTTTCTTTCTTTGATTGCTTGCTTTTCTCTCACTGAAGAGTCAGGGACAACAAATTATATGAATTTAATTAAAATAATAATCATATCTGAAGTTTATCATCAATGTATGAAGAATAAAATCGTTTTGTTTTGTTTTTTTAAATTTTAGTATTGATAAAGTAAACGTATCTTTTTTCCATGTACAAACTAAAACAAACAAAAAATAAAATATCAACAAAATGAAATACGAACTATCTTCAGATAGTTTTACAAAAGACATGGACACTGGATTTCCGTAAAATTATTCTTACTAAGAAAATGTTAAGATTGATATTTTCTATTAAGCCTTTAGCTTGAAAGTTTACTGATTTTATAAATTGTCTTCTTATTCTTATACATGCAACAGAATTTTTAAAGAAAACAACATTAGTGGTACATGGTCAAAGATTAGATTTCCGTTAGATATGCATAATATAAACGAAAAAATGGTATTTAGTTTTTCTATTTCTAAGCATAAACTACTATTCAAAAAATTGTTGTCTCCACACTTTTGATTCATAAAAATTTCTTAATCAATTTAAAAATTGAAATTTTCTTGTTCTAAAAGAGATAAGGGTTCCCCCCCCCCCACTCTTTCCGCCGGAAGGAGGATGGAAATGCCAAGTTTTTAGTAATAAACAAATAATATCTCACCTGCATTGTACTCTGCTATGAAAAAGTTATTACTGTATTCGTTTGCACACACTCGAACATTGTGGTTCTCCTCAGGTGTAGGATTGTTGACTATGAAACCACTTGTCTGATCTGTGATACTTGTGCGATGTGAATACAAATCTGTAAAAAAAAAATCTTCAAGATTTTGTGAATTAATCTGAAACGTAATTGCTTATTAATTGTCATTTTGATAGTAAGAAATTTTCTTTTCTAGGTCGAATTTCTTTAAGAATTTACATAAGGATTATAAAATTCTACATAATTTTGGAAACGGATGTATTTCTAAAGGGGAAAAATTATGTAAAATCACGAGAGTGGTAAATTAGGTTTTAGGGATTTAAAAAATATTCTCAAATTTATGAATTGTGGATAATATTATTTTCAAACATTAACATTGATAAAATTAATTATACCTTTTCTTTCAAATTTATTAAAAACCTATTTATATTTCAAAGCATCTTTTAGAAAATTATTTAGCATTTCTATAATTACATGTTTAAACAAATAATTGATAAGTTGTGATCTTTTTTAATGTAAGGACTTACGTTTTGTGAATAGCTCAGTTCATATTTTTTTTCATCAATAACTAGAAGTTCGATACGATTAATAGGGAATTTTTATACAGATAATAAGCAACATCTCAATTATCACATCGGTCATTAAATTAAATATAGAGTAAGCATAATAACGTGCGTTAGTTATTCTAATAATAGTAGAGTAATTCAAAGAATATAAAGATTTCTTTCAGTTATTCGATAAATTAGGAAAAAAAAACTTTTACCAACAGCTTCTTAAAAAGAAATTTCTAATATAAAGTGCATTTTCTAATGCATTTTTTGAAAGAAAAAATATAATATTTTTTAACATATACAATATCAATCAATGTTCAAAATTATCAATCGATTTTCAAAGTTATCAGTACTCAGGGTTGTTTAAAGTCTCTGAGTAAAGTCACGAATATCTTTGATTTTTGACGTATCTGTTCATTTGATCTGTTATATTTCTCAAATTCCTGAATTTTTGGATTTGAGCAAATCAAACATCTGGAATTCCATCTTTATCACTGCAATCAACTCTTTCCTTGACGAGTAAAAATTTTTAATGTCTTCAGTAAAAAAAAATGGCAAATTACAACTAAGACTTTCTAAAATAAGCAGTCCAAAAGCTCATTTAAACAATACATTTTTTCTATTAAAAGAAAATTTTAAATATAAGAAAAAGCAATTCGATTTAATGGAATATATCTTTGATAAAACATTTTAATATGATAATGTGTCAATATTTGTTTTTTCTCATATTTAAGAAGTTTGAATAAATTAATGATTGAAATCTAGCTTAGGATGCTTTTAACATCTCCAAGGAGGCCAAGTTGACAAAGTAAAAAAATCAAGATAGTTGTTATTAACTGTTTTACAGTATTGTTGATCTGATCAGTCATCTTGATTGACGATTTGACATTGTTAATATCACTTTAAATAATTATATCTATCACTTTAAATAACTGATTCCCATTATAATTAGCATCACTATGCTAAAATGATGTAAATGAACGATTTGAATAAAATTGGCCTGGTAATAAAATAATTGCTCCTCCCGTTTCTTAAACAAAGTAATTTGTAATGTATTATTGATGTGGAAATGCAAATAACAAATAATCAAAATGCGAATCTTGTTTGCTCAATTATAGGGGCTAATTTTGGAATCACATATTAATTTTTATGTAATTTACAATTAATATTGCCTATTAATTTTGGTCGTATCTAGAATTAAAACAACGATACGTTCTTCTTAAGTTTTGCTAAATTGTAAGCATGCCATATGAATTGGTTAAAACAACTTTTAGTGAATATAATCAATTGCCTTGACAGCAAAATTATTACCTTTTTGCATGAGGATTCATTTTACTTTCTTAAATAAAATTTTGTTTGTGCAAAAATTTATTTGAAGTATTTCTTCTATTAAATTCGTTTAATTGTATTTACATAGCGGTTGAACAAATGAAAATTACAAATAGAACAATAAGAACATTCTAAATTGCAAAATATTTCGAATGAGAATGTTTTCTGTTAATAACCATTTTCGAGAAGAAAAGATAATTTTAATGTTTTTGTCCGAAACAACGTTTTAGAAAAACAGTCGCATAATTTATTTAATAAGATACACTTTATTATAGAGAGAGAAATTATGCGAATTTTATTTAAAGGACTTTTTCAAATTATAGTAGAACCGATAAAAAAATTAAAAGATCTTCAAATTATCATCCTTATTGCACTTAATTATCCATCAATATTTAAAAACAATATATTAATGAAACATACAGAAATAAATAATAATTTTATATTTAACTAAAATAAATATAGTTCTTTTTTTTTAATGCGAAGAATTTCTTCACGTTTCGCAAGCGAAAACGTTATATGATAATTTATGAAAATAAATTTAAATTTCTAACAATATTTTCAAAATTATTCAATTCTCTAACTTTAATATACTCTCAAAATAATGTATAATTTTAACATATCCAAATTAGTAAGTTTTATTTTCATACACAATCTAAACAATTTTTGTGATTTATTAAAAGTGATGAAAAAGAAATTTTTTTTATAAAATTACCCTGTTGTTCGTGTACTGAAAAGCAAAAAATGTTTTTTTTATTATCAAAAACATTGAGATTAATCTAAAAAGAGTTTAAAGGAGATTTATACTTATAGTCCGAAACATTGCTGTGTAATAATGTTTTAGATTTAATTCATATAACCTCATTTAATTAAAAAATATACTTAATTATGCATACGCACACAAAATTTACCTAATATCGTCGAAATGTGCTTGAAAATATATCTAGAAATTAAAATATTGAAAATTATTGTTGGAAACATATTTAAAAATATTTCAGAATATTTATTAAAATTAGAGAAAAAAATTGGCAAGAAAATATAGTTCGTATTATTAAAACCTTTTTATGCGATGAAATGCTCTGAAGTTAATCAATAAAAATGTTAAAATTTTTATTTGTTTTGAATTGAAAATTAAAATAAATTCTCGAAAAACTCTTTCTTAATGAGTTTTTTCAAAGTGCATTGTTTCACTTATTATTGACTCTCATGACAAATTTTTCACCACGCCATTATCAGACGATCATTATTTAAAATTAATCATAATTTTGTTCGAAGAATGCATTATCAAAAAGAAAATTCAATTGTTCAAAATTTCAAAGTTCAGGCGCTCTAAATACCAGCATTCAATAAGAATGTAAGGAAATAAATCAAATAAGTCTATTAAAATCATTTATAAATGATATCCACAGATACATAATAAAGCCACATTGAAAACAACTGAGTAACTGAGTAAATTGGTTTTGTATTGAAAATAATTAATTTTTTTAATTTCTTGATATTGCGTTCCTCCCCTTCCAGGCTTGAAGCCTTTAATTTAGAAATTTCACTGTAGAATTCATAATTTGCTAAATATAAAAATGTATCTTAAACAATTAGGTTATTATTTATAATAACCATAATTCAAATGAAATATTTGCTTTATCAGCCTTTTTTTCGGCTTCTTAAAGATTTTTTTTTCATTATTAAAATACTAGATCAATAAATATTCGCTTACTATTCAGTTCAATGTCCTCCCCGTCTTGGGGTTGATTGGAAGGATCTTGCAGTACAGTCCCAGCGTATATCTGATGTACATCTCCACCACTTGTGCTAGATTTCATGAAAAATGGAAATGGAAAACCTAGAAAAAATTGATTTATTTACATTTATGTGATAAAAAGACTTCAAATAATCAAGGACAGTGAATCATATATTTATTAACCACAGTAAAAGACTATTAATTAATAAGAATTTCAGAGACATTTGTGTTTGCTCAGACATAAAATAGCATGATGGAAAAAAGTTAAAAATAATAATTAAAAAGAAAAAAAAAAGCGTATGGGGTCTTCCTAAAACTTTCTCGCACACTCTCTAACAAACTTTTGCAAGAAAACGCCTTGCATGACACTGGCGTACAATAGTTATGAAATATTAACTTTTGGCGTAAATTTAGCATTTTTACTGAATCTATCATATCATCCTTGATGGAAGTTTTTGGCGATTAATCCCTGGAATGCCGTTAAAAGCATTCAAAAATCGAATTTGTGCTTTAGACACGTATTTCCCGGCCGAGTGAAGCAAAGATTTAACACAAAACTGCACTTGTAATCACAAAATCTCATTCCAATACTGATACATTTAAGTCATTGCATTTTTGAATCATCACGCTTACTTATTTCTGAAAGTTGATTTAGTTCAAAATGCTACAGGTGTCTACAATACAAATATTAAATCTGTATACTGAATCCTATCTATTTAGTTTGTTGGTATCCTGTTAATTTATTTTCAAATAGCTGAACAGACGAACTACCTTTGAACTGATTTTACGCAAAATTTGATAGATATCTGCAAAAGCACATATACTAAATTTCAATCGTCTAACTCAAGGCGCTTTTGAGTTATCTGTGTGTCACGGATGGACAGACTGACAAACAATACGGATGACATTTTACAAAATAGTGTTTTTCGAACTCAGAGAAATCTGAAACATGGAGATTCGTCAAGATCTAGAGTTTGAATTTTTTTTAACGATTACCGCACTTTTTCTATACTACGTATACGAGAGTGTCAAAATTATACCTTAATACTTAATTTTTCCTATTGCAACTCCTAAGTATACTTTTTGAGATTCGTCTGTTCGTTTTCATTATAAATAAATTTGAAGCTGTATGCTTCCAAAATCAATTAATACCTAGTATGTAATCAACTGTTGCAAGCGATTCAAGTTTAAGAATATTTGGTAATGCATAATCCAAACTCTATAAAATGGCCGTTGATTCATGTATAGTAAAAAAATATCTACTAAATATATATTTTCTTAAATAACAAAATTTAATAAAAACATATTCATTTGTCTCCTGTAATCAGAAAATCTATAATATATTTTTTATTTCAGAAAATGACTACAAAATTACTGTTCGAGTTTTATAAATAGAGTTATTAAATTTTCCCAGGTATGACATTCTAAGAATATATAAAATTTAATTCAATTATTATCTTCTCCTTGTTATAAAAATATTTAAAAAAATAAAACATTAAAGAATTTCAGTTGTTACCTGTTCCAGGGATCATTCCGTTTTGACTGATACGCCTATTGAGTCCAGGGAATTGGTCGCTTCTGAGAGATGTAAGGGAACCCTGGAACACCCTCTCTCCTGCTGTCCCCTGGGGTAGAGTGCGTTGGGGTAAGAGGCCTTGAGGACCCTTTATCCCAAACAGTCCGACTACAGTTCCATCACTGTCTATATTTCGTCCTAGTGTACTCCAAGGAGAAGTGTTACCCATAGGTTTGTTAGTGAAGTTTCCCTGGTAACTCTGAAAAGATGCGAGCAGTAATGTCATTCAATATTTAGGAAGACATATTGTAATGGTTAGGAACACCAAATTAAATGGTATTCTTGTTATCAATAATCTCCACTTTCAAGGTTAATAAGGTTCTTTACGATTAATATAGGTGAATATAGTTCTTTACGATTGATACAGATGAAGGAGAATCTTATTACATTTTAAATACAAGTATAACAGTTACGAAATTCAGCTTATACAAATGACATACATG
>JAPMOR010091354.1:202535-299343 GCA_026543865.1 Argiope aurantia | reverse complement strand
TATGTATGTATGTATGTATGTATGTATGTATGTATGTATGTATGTATGTATATAGAGATAATCTATATATATAGATTATCTCTATATTTCTACGAAGCTGAATACGAAACACACCGTATTATATTAGTGTACCAAAAGTCGCAAAGATAATACCCCAGTCCTTTCTTAGCGTTCTGGGTAATTTGAATGACCGAATCATCACGAAAATTAAAATAAGTACATTGGTGAACGTATTATTACCCTCAATTATAGCGCAACTTAAGCATCCATACAGAAGAACGATTTGTATAGGAAAAAAGGATAATATGATCGACCAGGATCTTACTCCCATTCCTGACATTCCTACAGGTTGAAATTTATTTTATTATACCAGAGTGTCAAGAAATGAATAAGTCCGCTGCTTATTTCTAATATTACTTTGATATGGAATGCACATGAGTATGAGAATTAGTGAATGAGAATTGTATGAGAATCAAATATCTCAATGGAATCGCATTTATATGACATCGCAGTCATATGGCAAAAGCTATTATACAAGTCATTTGATTGCGCTACAATCTCAATAAAATCAGTTCACGGGACGTCGCATTGAATTGATATGACAAAATAAATTGTATAAATCTGCAATAAGTTTCAATTGTGTGAATCATTAATTTCTTGTTTTGTAGAGTTAAGTCACATATTTTTTTCTTGCTTTAAAATGCGCCGAGCTACAAAAATTAGCATGGCATACTAGCTATGCATTATTACATGATCAGTAATTCCGCCATGTTCAAAGTATGTAAACTCAAAAGTATAAATTTAAAAACTAAAATTTATATTAAATTTATTTAAAATTATTACCACAACCTTAAGGAATAAAGTTGTATTTAAGATTTTGTTATTAAATATTCAATAAAAAATAGTCATTTAAAAAATTTAAATAGAAAAGACTATCGTTTGAATAAAAATTATTTTATTTTTAAATTTTGAAAAATAGACGCAAGTTTGGACTGCAACATGTTGTCGGGGTGCTTGTATTAGACTAAGTAGTATAACAAAATGAAGCCACATTTATCCGAAGGAAAGCGAACTGATTCAGCAATTCATGTAATTAGACACTTTTTCAACAAAATTATATTAATCTAAATATATAAATCTTTTATCTATAATTTATATCTTATTTTATATAAATTGTATTTTATTTAATATTAATTATATTTTATTCTATATAAGTATTTTCAAATCAATCCACTAATCCAAATTTTTACAAAATTTGTTTTATTTTCAGCGAAACACAGAAAAAATAATAATAAATGAGAAAAATATTATTTTTATAAAATGATTTTCTTTTTTTCTGTTATTTTATATAATCAATTTCAGAAGTGATAGTTAGCTCCTTTGTTAATGTAAAATAATTTGTTAAAATCATTCTATATTTTCAAATTTTTTAATTAAAACATAAAAAATAAACATATGAAACATGGAAAAGCTTGATTTTTTAAAACGCTGAATAATGGATAGTAATTTTTGCATCTGATGTATAACTTGTTTTTAACATTGTTATATTGTATCATTTAAATGACTAAGATTATACAAATCTGTAATCAGCAACACTGTATCCTGTAACAAATTTTCCCCTATAACTAAAAATTATTTCAAATTTATCATTGGCTTATATTGTTTGGATATTTTCCAACATTAGAGAATAACAATCTTTTGCCGTAAATCAATTTAGACAGTAGTCAGCATTTAAGTATTTTATCAGGAAAAATGACAATTTTTAAATAACTTTTTTATGTTGATAAAAGAAAATTATTTATTTCGAATATGCTTATCTATTTAATTGAACTGTTAAAAAAATTCTATTAAATTGCTTTTTAAAGCTCTTTTACTTCAACACATTTGGACAGAATCTGATATATTTTGATAACTTTGGATGAAATAGTAAATTTTTTTTAAAATAATTGTATATTATTGCACATAGTGAGTACTTCCTTATTGAATTTTTACTTGCACTTGAACAGCTTTATTTCTTATAAATTTAAAATTTATATTATTTTCATACGATAACTTTTTGTATAATATCTCTTTTATTATATTGAAAGAAAAGAGAAAAAATTTTTTCACTAGGTGTCAGAACATTTTTTGGAGTACCAATGCTCCTGGTAATAGATTTATCGTGTAGGGATTTTAATTTAAAACATAATATTCAAGCTTTAACTTTTACACAGCTTAAATCTTTACTCATCTTGCCGGTTAATATTTTAGCAATAACAGATAAATGAGCGCAATTATGTAATTGTGGATCAAAAACCATTTCCTGGATGACGGACCCTCTGGAAAAATCTATATGTATACATCTCTCTTTTCAAAATAAAATAATTTATAATCCAATTACTTTTATAATGCAATGATTAATTTTAGAAAGAAGCAGACTTAAAATACTTTTTGTAAAGTTTTGTAAAAGCCACATATGTTTCAAAATGCGTAATTTGGAGTTGTTGCAAAACGACGTCTATTTCAAACTTGGGATTATTCAGCGTCTCTTTCATTAATCGTCATCGATGTTTTGATAATCCATCGATTATTTTATGTTTTGATCGATGATTTTTTACAGCAGCCTATAGTTCAATGAACGATAAGTTACTGTAAAAAATAACCGCCACTTAATAAATAAAAAAATGAAATACTCACGGATCCTCCTGTGGGTTTCGGTGTGTTGATGAGTGTGGTGGTCGCGTAGGGTGCCAAGACGCAAGAAATATCCCTCTTGTAGTAGGTGGCCATGTTGTGAGTATCCACTTCTGCGTAATCCGGAGCGCATACACTGATCAAAGAAGCAAAAATAAGAGATTATCGTGTACATCTCGGTGAAATTCCAGTCTTCTCAATATAAATATTAATGTACAGACATTGAAAAAAATCAGATATATTTCTTTGCCAACCAAGAAGCGAAAATCTAAGTATAGACGTTAAGCTGGAAAAGAGTTTATTCTCCTAACAGCTCTGAAACAACTAAACATATCAGACAAATGTAACGCTTCAATTACAGATCCGCACTGGGTGAACTGAAATGACTTGATTAATGAAAACTGTAGAATAGTTTAGATGTGCTGTGCTATACTGATTATTGCTATAGCGTCTTCTTTGTTTGTTATTATCAATAAAAGTATTGGAGTGCTTTGTGCGTGGTTGCAATTTTTGACTCAAATAAAATGTTCATATTTTGATGGTGTGGGTTAACTTATTACGATTGAAATTTAATAGATATTAACATGATTGTTTAAAACGAAAAAATATTATATATAAAATTATATAACAGAGAAAGGTTTCAAAGAATAAAAAATAAGTTAATCTGGGAGGATTTCACAGGTGTTAGTTATATTTGTCTGAAAATGTCATTCAAATCCAGTAAATTACACAAATAATAATGATGCATAAAAGAAACTAAAGAGACTCTATACTCATCATGGCTAGTATATGTCGATTCATAAGAATTCTGAATGTTTTGTAAACAATCGCATCCATTTTAAGTAATCTAAACAAAGTAAAAGTACGCATGTCTGAGTATTTATAATATGTTTTTGTGTTCCAAGTGTTTAAGTGAAAAATTAAGGCATTATAAATATTCATTTAAGAATATATACAAAACTTAATCCACAAAGCTATAGCAATATTATCTCTGAATGGACGATGCTTCCGATTTCAGTGATCTTTTGAAAATGAAAAGTGTCTTCCTCAATTACAATGAGGCCTTAAATAACTGTCTTTCGTCTCTTTTGATTTTGAAAACAATGTATGAGTCTTAACAAATCTCAGATCAATATTATAAAGAATCAAGAATACATAAGGGCTAAGAAGTTATTTAAATTAGAAATTTAAGATGAAATCCTGGAATTTATACAAATAACTAAAATGTCCTCTAACAACGAAAGGAAAAAAAAAAAAACTTTAATACAATTTGATGGGGCCCACACAATTTCTAGCAAATAATTATAAAAAAAATGTACAAAAATGATATTTTACGAAGCAATTTACTATCCAAACGGATATAATTCATTTGGCGCCGACAAAGATTAAAATGCCTCATAGCAAACAGATCCATGCACCTTAATAAACTTTAAACATCAGTTAAAAAAAGAAAAAAAAAACAAATTTTTCATAAAACTTGCAATTAAAAAGCAATTCAATTACATAACATAAGCAAAATGCGGGCAGAAAAGAAAAACACACATTGAAATACATATGAAAGAGCCGCAGATATGTCTTTGTGTGTTGAACCCAGATAAGGGCCCCTGTGAACTTTCGAATGGACGTTCTTCATGAAAGTCATCAAAACATTATAAAACTCGCATTTGGAAAGAAACTCGGCACTAAATCTCTCAAGTTATGGCTGCAGTGATAATATCTATTGTGAGCGCGAATTTTAACGATCCCGTGAAAACGAGAAGTGTCTTCCTCACCTGTAGTAGTTGTGTTCCATGGAGGAATCTGGTTTTTCCAGTAATTTGGAATCGTTCAGGCTGTTCGGATTGCTGGCATGTGATGAGTTAAGAGTTTGATTGATCCACAGGGTCTCGCAAGAATTGACACCCCTGGAAAATTGAATACGGAAAAGAAGATAATTAAGTAGAGCTGTTGCCATTTCTTTTTAATAAATGGAATAATTTTATTTTAAAGTATTAGAGATTTTTAAAATAAAAAAAAATTAAAGAATTAAAAATATTGCGTGGAGTTTTTAAATGACTTTCGTATAGTTATTTTTTATTTCTTTTTATGAAAGGAGGGAGTAAAAATTTTTTAAATATCAGACCATTCGTTAATTCCCTCTGTCGGAATTATGCAATAATTATTGTTGAATTCTTTTTTTTTTCTTCTTCAGACAGCAGATACTTAACAAATACTTTTTTTGACGTTGACACACACAAAAATTTATTATTAAAGAATTGCGAAGAAAGGAAGGATGATGCTTGTTATGACTGGACATAATATCAAAAGGCCTTTTTTTCATATTTTTTAAGCTCAAGTTATGTTTTTGATAAGGCTTAGTTTATATCACTGTCTATGAGTAGAACAAAATTTTAAAGTTAATTTACTTGGAAATTCCAAATTATTTAATTATAAATGTTTGAAATATTGAATTGTGTTATTACCATTTCTCTAAATCAACTTCTGAACCTAACTTAATTATAAAAAACATTTCGCAAAGATTCTTACCTGATACCTTCTGTCTTGTGCAAGGGAACTGAAAAAAAAAACAATGAAATTCTATTTCAGACACTAAAATGTAATGGTTAAAGCATTTTCAATATTTTTCAAAATGTGGTATATATATATATAATATAAAAGATAAGATAAAATAAGATATATAACACAAAATTTTTTAATGTGTTTGGTAATATGTAAAATAGGTACCAATTATTGATGTGATTTTGAAGGTTTTTATTAAATTTTCTGAGAAATTGAAAAGATTTTCCCGTTTATTTACTTAATATTATTAAAGAAATTTTTCCAATTCTTTAAAAAATGAAACGAAGAATTATAATCAATAAACTTATTTCAGATTTATAAATTATTAAATTAATTACCCAAGAGAAATAAATAAACTAATATGTGTCATACAAGCTAATCTTGAACAAACTACAAAATTCTGATCATGAAAGTTATCTAAATATAATAATAAATATTCATCAACAATCTGATTTAAAAGATCATAACTGTTGCTTTAAAAGATGAAGAATTTTTTCATAATATGCAAGATGTTTCATAAATAGTTTCTGTTTTACAAATGTACTGTCATTTACCTCCGAACTTACAATCAAATTATTTTATATAAATAGAAATATTCGCATTTTAAAGTTGGTTAAATATTCTCCCTGCTTTTGTTTCGTTATGGCGAAAGAAGAAAATTGAGAAATACCGCTTATTTGGACTCCGAGTGCTTTCTTCCAAGCGAGCCTTCTCCTGAAGAAGACTGCCACCAGAAAAACAGATAGGACGAGAAATAGGAAGCTGCCTAAAACGGCGATGAACCAAGGTTGCTGAACTATCGTGTGCAAGGAAGAAGACCGGCGGGACAGACCGCTGTCCACTCCTCCAATCAAATGCGGATCTGCAACAACAACAAAACGTGTAAAATGTATTCGTATTTTATAGAAATAACCAAACTTACATATTAAAAAAACTTAAAATTTGATATTTTAATGTATTCTCAAACCATAACAATCGAAATAAACATTACACCAATTTCTTACTGGTATTTTTTAAAAGAGTGGTGCAAATTCGAAGGTTTTTGCTAACAAATCATTACCACCTCTATGCACGAAACTGAGCAAAAAACAATGCATAGTTAATCAGTCAATACTTAACTGCAATTGCTGCGAAGAAAATCGTTATTCATATATTCTAACCGGAGATTCGCATTAGATAATCATCAAAACGGTGTTTTATATTAAGCTTAAATTTTGAAGCATAAAATCCCCATGACTCCATTATTAGCCCAAAATGTGATGTCGTCTGGGTTCGGAGTGGTAAAAAATTGATCCTCGGTTTGTTATCTACATATATCAAGTCAATTGAGAACCGACTGTGATCTGTTTTAAGTTTGTCATTTGCAGTTAAATTAATAGTTCCCCAAACCTCGAGTTAAATCCATTCTGTTTATGATTCAAATGGAATTAAGGGAAAGGTTTAGCTTTCTAACGATCATCGGTATAATTTTTTTACTAACAAGTTATCTGAAAAAATACAGCATTCAACCAAGAATAGCTTATTTGGCTATTACTTCATCAACAATCTTTTCATTCTGCGTGTTGCAAAAGTACTATTTACTGAGGTAATTAATCAACAAAATTAATTATAATAACTATATAAAATGTACTGCAATAAATTTAAAGGCTTTATTTTTGTATTCATAAATGACACCAACATTTAAAAATGGTTTGATCTTAAAAAAACTAGTCAAATTACGCCATGTTTCCCTTGAAACATAACAAACGCTGTATTACCATTGATTGAAGCATTCTCTTGTTTTATTAGAAAAATTATAAATAGGCTTTTCAACTTCGTGTGATAAATAATTTGTTGTAGTTTGTGATTGTTGATATTATATTACAAGATTCAAAATAATTTTCTTACCAATGAGAATATTAACGAAGTTAGTGGAAGGTCCCACACCAGCCTGAGTGAATGCTTCTGCCTTGGCCTTGTACAGAACCCCGGCTGTCAAGTTCTTCAATGTAATCTGCGTTGTTGTGCTGTTGGTGGTCACGTTAGAGTGAAGATTGGAAGAGTTGTCGTATACTTGAACCTACAGAAAAAAAAAGCATTTATTTAAAATCCAAATTTGTTAATTAGAAGAATATTTAGTTTAAAAGAAAAAGTATTAAATTTAAAGATTAGTTTGATGATTTTCCATTTTGAAGTTAATGTAAGCTACTTTGAGAATACATTTACAATAGTCATGTGAAAAGATGGCATATGTGCTCTCATTATACTCACACAAATTCCATACCACGCCAACGAGAAGATGTTTGGGCCCATGACGGAAAATTAAAATTCAATTAGACTACATACACGAAGTATTTTCGCGGGAATCAGGTATAGAATCCGCGATTCTTCGATTCAAAAAATAAGACTATTCCCAGATTTCCTTGACCTCAAGGATCAAATGAATAGAAAGTAATTTCAATATATTTGTCTAATGCAAATTCGTCAAAAAGACTTCAATAAACTTTGAAGATAATGAAAGACATCAAACAAATGAATTTTATTTTAGAACAGAAAGATGGAAATGGCATGTTTGATTGCTATGTTGACTGAAACATCCAATTTCACAAAATCGTCTGTGTCAGTAAAGTGAGTTAACAATTGTCCACAATATTTGAGCTAATGTGAATTGGCGATCCAAATATTATTAATCCAGTCAAAGGATTGGCGAACATAGAATGGAACTAATAATAACTAATGGTGAAATATCAGATCTATTTAATATAAGGACTTATAGAAAACTGGTAAGCAATGATATATTTATATGGTAAAAGATTTTTAAATACATGCATGGCTCATTATGAATTCACTTTACCGATACCAACGACTCTTTTTTTTCTTTTCTTTATTGGCATGATTTACAACCATTATTTATTTTTGTCATTAAGAGTTACTAGTAATTTCATAAAAAATTTGGTTTTTAAAATTAAATTTTAATGAATTTTTAAATTATTTTCAATTAAATAATGTTAGTTAACTGGCCATGAATTGAAATTTCATACTAATGCACAATTATTAACTACACAGATGATCTGATTGAAATTCCAAAGACAATTAATTCCTAATAATTTGCAACATTTTATCTTTCTTTGTAACACAGTATAGCCGTCGGGACTTAATAACAGAGTTCCGCTCTGAGGCATCTGCTGTTAAATCTGTCATTGAAGGTCAAATGTTGTCATGTTGGCGCTTGGATGTTTTTAAAACAAGTGATTGTCAAGTGTTATAGTTATCATCTAACCGTCGTTCGAAATTACGAGCTACGCCTTACAATAAGCTTTTGAGGCATTAAAGTGGGATACTAATATAAATTAATCGGAGCAGACAAGATAATAATTTTAAAAAGCTTAATACTTACTTGTTCATGTTAATATAAACTCGTTCCTTATAGCTTAAAGCTCTTATTGATTAAGTTTTTTTTTTATTTTAAAAAATAATGAAACGCATAAATACACACACACACACACACAAACGAGCATCGGAAGTGAACGATGAAACTTCCCTGTTCTAATTTTTTTTTATTTGATATAATTAGCGGAATTAAGATGAAGAACCTGTTCCTGCTTTAACGGAGAAACTATGCGAGGTGCGAACTTATGGTGATTAACAGAGGGTCAACTAATCAATTTAGCTTCAATAACTATGATGAGTTTTTGGTAAAGAATGTTGAATTCAATTATAAAGTAAGATTAAAAAATAAAAATTGTATATGGTTGAATCATAATATTAAAATTAAATTCTAATAAGGAAAAATAATAAATAAAAACATATGCCGGACAGAATTTTAATAATATATGTAAAGTAGTTCATAAAAACACACAAGTTGTTTATTTTCAGGTTATAAAGAAGAAATAATTGTAGAATTTCGGGAATGTTGCTCTAAGACGTGGAAATGAAATACTGAAAGAGGAAGAGCATTCGTTTAACGATTTGCTCTCTTTTTTCAGATAATTTTAAGCATTTATTTTTATGATTGTATTCAAATTGATCACTTACATAATGTTCTGTTCTATTAAACAAATATAATTTTATTCAATAATAAAATAAGTCAATAAATGACACCAATATTTATAAATAACGAAACTGATCCTATTTCTGGATATTTGATTTTTTAATATTATATGGTTTACATAAACAGGAAAAAATATTTATGCTTTTCCGGAATAATTTAACTAATTTATTTACTTTAATTTTATTTTTTAGAGCTCTTACAGACATTTCCATTTTATATTTTGGGCAGATGAAAAAAATTATATTTTAAAATCTGTTTAACGTTAAGTTTTGTACTTTTTCATCAGTTTTCCATAAAAAAAATAATTGATTTTCTGTTGAAATATGATTACTAAAAAATAAAATTATATTAAACAAAATTAAATTTTAAAAATTCAACGTTCTTTTTGTAAGGTAGGTGATTACATTGAAAAGTTGATTTTTTTTATTTAATATCCTTACTGCTTGAACAGATTTCTTTAAAAAACAATCAGAATTTTGTTTCTAAGCAAATTTTTTTGAGAAGTTACACTGATTTTTATTTTGCATTTAGTTACTTTTTTACTACTATTTTACCTCTATAGTTGTTATTTTTTCAAATTTTAATCTTTGATAGAATTTTTTTACAAAAAAACCTCATAAATTAGAATTTTATGCATATTTTTTATTCAAATCTGGTATAATAATTTCTCAAATGTATTCTGTAGTTCCTGAAATAGAAAATAAGTGATCCATTCTTTTAGAAATATTTTATAATTGCTTTAGTGCTTCACAATATGAAAAATTGATAGATTTAAAGAATATTTAATATTTTTATATAATATTTAAAAAAATTCTTAATATTTAAATTCACATTATTTTAATTGGGATATATTCCCAATATCTAAAGAGTGGAAAGAAATACAGTTCATTTTTTGGTTCCGGAACAAAATTATATACTTATTAAGCTATCTGCAAAATTTTAAAGAAATCATTTGATAAACCTCTGAACTATAAGATTTTTGCATATCTTTTTAGTTATAAAACGTCTTTTTTTTAATTTTAAAAAAACTTTTGCCACTTAACTGGTATATTTTGGTTTTATAGATGTTTTTTACCAATCTTTTTTATGTAAACATTCAAAAATATAACCATAGTTGAACGTTTTTTTAAGAAAATTCATCTCAAATATAGTCAAATACATTAATCGAGTTATTATTATCTTATACACGAAGAAGACACACACAAAAAATTTTAATCTTCAAAAATAATTTTCTTGAGATTTTGATCATTTTTAAGTTTTAAACATCGCCCAGGACCACCAAAATCTCATTTTGGGAATATATATTTATCTAACCGTAAACAGAATAACACAAAAAAGGAAATTTCTTAAAAAATAAAATGTGTACCTATTGTTATTGTTAATTTTTGACAAATTTTGGATGAAATCCAAAAAGGAAAAAATTTCAAATTTTCAAAAAAAGTGATTATTTATAAGTGTGAAAGTTATTATTTATAATTGCAAAAGGCTATGTGAATAAAAATTTAGAATATTTTTTAATATTAAATTTGCAGATATGTCTAAGCATTTCATCCAAATTCCACAAAGAATTAATAGCCTGTTCGATTTCATGTGTATTTAAAAATAACAGCGCAAAAAAAAATTTGAGGACAAACCATCCACTAGTTTCCATAGATTTTATTAAAAGTGAAAAGAGCATATGTCGTATTTTCGTATCTCCGCCAGGTAATTACTATTAATAGATATTTTTTCATTACCGATCGGTCATTTTCTGTTGATATTTTTATTAAAATGCATCTTTCTTTTTTCTGTCTGAAGAAAATATATCCAATAAATTAGCTGTTTTTTTTTTTTATTCTACCAATAATTCCAAAATAATATAATTTTTTACTTGCCATTATATTAAACTTGAAAAATATTTAATTTTCTTTTAATATTATAAAAAGTAAAAAAGAGAATTAAATCAGTTGATCAAATAGAAACAACATGAGATCTCTGGGTTTTTAGTGTCCCAGTAATCCAAAAATTAAAATTTCTAAGATTCGCCTTTTCTCACAGGAATATTAAATTTGTTACAGATGATGAGAAATGTTCCATAAAGTAAAAACCGCCAACCGTGAAAGTGATGCGCTCAAGGGAAATATTTTCACGCATGGTTTTCTTTAGTTTTTGATAGCATCGCAACATTTTGGTTCGCTTCAAAACACAGGAATGAAATGATTGTTTTCAGCATAATAAAAAAAAACCCTAAGCAATAATATAAAGATCAATTATTAAATTATATGAACATCATTTCATTTTTGCATAAATTAAATGATACACTCAGTTATTTAAAATTTAAATTAGAAGAATTTTCAAGCTGAAAAAATAGTTTAAATATTTATTTAAAATTGTAAACAATTTTCTTTGAAACGATTCAAAAAGTAGAGTGTCAATGATTAGTTTATATTTTAATTTAATTTAATTTATTTATTTAATTGGGTTAGCTATATTAGCAATTATGAAGCTATATTAGATATTTCATGGAATTCGCTAGTGCTTTATTCATTAAATTTTAATTTTTTTTTTATTTAAAAAGAATATTAAAAATAGATGTCACTTTATATGTTTTCCACATTTTTAATTAACTTTCTTTTGTTTGTATTATGAAATGTTTGTAATGTTCATATTTTTGGTTTCTAAAATAGAATTTTATAAACGATTTTCCATTTCCTTTCTGATGAGCCAAGACTTTTTTTACATATTTACACATTTATGATTCTTACATATTTATTTATAATTGTTGAAATTTTGCATATTTATTTATTCTTGTTGAAATTATTTTTGATTTCTAATATTTTGAGAATTATCAATAAATCGATTAATTTAATTTGATAGTACAACGTATTGCAACAGGGTAGTGAATTTGGGAAAATTTAAATTGCTTCCTTAATATTTAAAATTGTATATTATAATTAATTTTTTAAACCTATTTTAAGTACACTAAAAAATGAATCATTTAAGGCTTTTTTTAAATAAATTTACTGTCAATTCTACTTTATTTTAAACTATAAGTTCATATTTTACATATTTTATAGAACCTTTCTTATGTTATATAATTAGACTTTATGCAATGCAAATTTCTAAATATCATTTTGAGAAGTAGTTGTAATTGCACAACACTTCTTAAAAATTTCAAATAATATATCGTTTCGAAATTAATTATTAAAATAAAATTAGTCTGGTATTGGCTCAGTTTTGTATAGCAAATTGCATGTAATATGCAATAGGTGATTAACTCCTTATTACATAACTGTGTTCTATTTTGTTGAATGCCAGCCTCTACATAATGAATTTAAAATAAAAGTAATTCCCTCAATTATACGCTTTTTTCGTCCTTTTATAATTAAAATACATGATTATATTTTTCTTTCTTTATGTATTTTTTAAATTTTTTCCTAATTATTTTTTGCAATGGAACGTCGATCATTAAATGTCATTATTTCGTATGCCGAAGTTTAATCATTTATTATACAGCTCTTAGAGGACTGAAAATTAGAAAATTCTTTAAAAAATTACATTTATAAAAATATTTTCACCAAGAACAGTGTATTTAATGTTCTAAGACATTTTGCATGAAATAAACCAACAATCAAGTAAATATAATCAAAATTACTATAAGGCTTACACTTTTTGTACTTGAACGTACATTGTACAATTTGTTTTATTTTTTAACTTCCATTATGTAAATATCTATTAATAAATAAAAGTACTATGAAATTTTTAAAGTAATTACTTTTGTTCATTTAAAATTTAAAAAAAAATTAAGTATATAATTTTCCGAATTATATTTTTTCTAAAATTTTCTTTTTTTTTTGTAGATAAAATAGTAATATGTAAATTTAAATTGCTTTATTAATTGATTTTTAGCATATTTAAAATTAATTTTAGGAAGCGGAAACATAAGCAAATCTGTGCATCATTGCATAATGTAATGTCAAATTTGGCTTCTAAGATGTTCTTTTAAAAAATATTTTAAATAACTTGTCTCTATATTGAGAGAGAAAAATTGATATGTTCATATTAATTAAGTTTAAAATTATTCCAGAATCTATTTCTTTTCAGATTGGAAAGGATAATAGCATCTTCAAACCTTTGATTACTATTTGAATTACTCACCAAGTATCCTTTGAGACCTCCGTTGATATGTTGTGGTGGTGGAGATGACCAGTAGATGGCGGCACTAGTCTTGCTCAGGATTTCTACGTGCAGATTGTCAGGAGGAGCAGAAGGGACTAATGAAGAAAATGAATTTAAATATTCGCATAACATATCGTTTCGTAACAATTTAAATTCCAAGAAAAATGTTCAAAATAGGTGCATTTGTTTATTAAAGATAAATTTAAAATTACTTATTATTTCAACTAATTAGCAGTTCTTGAAGAAAAATTACTATTTTAGACAACAAACTACATATATTTAGATGATACATCATTTCAAAACGAGCATGAATATGTTGCTTATTCTTTTTAATTTCTATTTCTGAAACATAACTACCATAATGATTTAGATCCATTCTATGTAAATAAATATTCATATTTAAAGAATCACAATATTTTAAAATAATTTTTTTTTCATGGACATAGGAAGGTTAAATTTATCAATCCTTGTAAGGATAATTTGTCTAAAAAAAAGAAAAGAGTTTGTCGAATGCAAATTTAAATCTATTTCAACATGAAAAAAAATTCTCCTTCAGAGATTTATTTTTGACAATATTATTACTTACAGTTCAGTACCTGATTCTCTATTTATTATTAACGCTTGATAATGGAATGATGTAGTGGCTCGATAAAATCCCTACTTCAACGTCACAAAATTGGTATTTAGATTCAACGATTGCAAATAGGCTCAAATATCTTTGCAACAATTCAATTGCTATTTATATGTAACGTTACAATAGTGTAATATAATTCAAAAATATAACAGTATATGTTGGACTCAGAGTCCGAGGAAAGCGCAGGATGTATAGAAAATGAACGGAGTTTCAACCAACTTAAATCCCAATTTATGCAACTCAAATTCTAAAATTTTTAAAGCAAGCTCTCTGTGTGTCTTATAATTTATACTCCGAATTCCTGTCAACAAACTACGGATTATTTGAAAAAGTATAGGGCCTTATGTCTAACAGCAAGTCTCTAAAATAGAAATTTTGATTTCTTTAATTTTCGTAATATCTACATTTCCACTATCAATATGCGCTCACATGAACTCAATGTTTTGAATATAAATAACCTTTTTTTTTCACCTCACCTTTTTTTTTTTAATCTTAAATGATGAGAATGCCTTTTTTTTTATAGTTAGAGTTCTTTAATTGTTTCTAGAAACACATGCATCACATATATTTTGTATGGTTAATGGAATAAATTCATTGTTATTCATATTATATTTACCTTTTTTAATGCTTTAATTTTTGACTAATGTCTTGATTTTTAATGCTTTAATTTTTAATAATTTAATCTCAAACAAATTAGCATTAAATTAAATACAATAAAAGTTTCAAAATACTCATCTTTTCACGATACGTTTCCATTTTTCTATGCTTTAAATTTAAATACCGGAATTTTAAAATATTCAAATTGACACTCGGTTTATTATTTTCTTTACTTTAGAGATATACCGAACACAATGTCCAAATAAATATTCTGCATTTTTATCCGTTCTAAAGCTTTTATCAAAAACTTTCCTTATTTTCAAGCATTGCCCATTGTAAATCACTCACCTTGACTTTGCTATTCTAGATATGACACAAGATATTATTTCTCATATTTAAAGCACCGAATATTGTATAGATTTCATATAGAGTTTCATAGATTTCATACAGTAGTTCATAGATTTCATACAGTAGATAGATTCAGATTTAAAATCTGCGCCTATTTTCTTCTTTTTCAGAAATTTTACCCAAATCTTACCATCCTCTAGAGTTTGAGAGCTCTGCGAGTTGCTTGGCGGTCCCTCGACGCTCTTGTAGAAAGGTACCAGGAAGAACTCGTACTTGGTGAACTTGCGCAGGTCCGTCAGCACATAAGAGGAGGCACCACCATTCAGTACCGTCACCATGTTGTACTTCTGCGAGCCGGAATTCAGGTCTCGGAATCGGATATAAAAACCTTCGACGTGTTCCTCAGCACCCTGAATCTGAAAGAGATGCATGATCGTTAAAACTTCACTCCCAGACTGACAGAATTTATTTGGTAGAAACACAATGTTTTAGACCGAAGAAAAATGTCCTGTCAGTAAGATGGTGAAAACAAATAAAATTGCTTGAGGCGAATTTCAGAGTATTGTAAGTCAAAAAGAATGTTGGGGTACACATTTTCTCATGGTAACGTTGTAACTATTACTTATAACAGACATTTTCATTATAGAGATGGGAAGCTGGATTATATGCACTGCGGAAAAACAGCATTCTCAATGTTTTTCAGAGAATAAATTTATTTAATTTTGCAACTAATATTTGAATCCTTTAGCTATCTAATTCAATTTATTTTAAAAATTGTGATTCATTTTTAGCAGTTTTTAAATAACATAATTAATAAAACAACAATATTCAATAATTGAAGTGATAATAACTATATGTAAAGACATCTTATTATTTTAGGAACAATAATTTTAATAAATATTTATGAAATCTTAATAAACATATTGTGTTCAATATTTTGTAAATAAAAATTATCCAGTAAAATAATAAAATAAACAGTATCAATTGATATTTTGCTGATCCAACATTTTTTAAAAAGTCACAAAGTTTTGTTGCTTTCTGACTTTTGTTCAAACAACTAAGCATTGAAGTGAATCAAAGATTTTCAAAATTCTGGTTCAAGTCTCTGGATATACTAGTAAGTATATATATATATAATTAATAACTATAAGAAATTAACGAATTCAAAAATAAAAAATATATATAATTTTTTTAGTTTTGATATCGAATTAATCAAAATATTCAATTTTAAGCGATGTTTTTATGTTATTAACATATATGTAGCCTAATTTCCTTAATAGATATTAAGGAAGAAAGTTCAAGTCGTTAGAGAAGAAATTCAGAATACTATCAGATGACTTTTTTTCCCACTAGTCACTAAATACTATCAGATGACTTTCCCACTAGTCACTTTTTTCCCACTATTCCTCAAGAATCACTAAAGAAAGCTAACTGACAATCACAGTAAAGAATAAATTCTAATCATTCGTTATCTTTCTAAACATTTCTCTAAAGTTTTTAATGAATACATGCTTAATCAAAACAGTTTTCTTAAATGTCAAATAATGCTAAAAATTTCTCTTTGGTTTTTTATTGCAGTTCTTTTTTGTGACGGGTTGAATTGTCAGAAATATATGATAACATTTTAACCAAATCAGTGAACACAAATTTGCTGGTAATATTGGAAAATTTATCATAGCTATAGAAATGTTGGTGAGGAAATAAATATAAAGCTTTTTTTCTTTTTTTAAATGTTATCATGATTTTTCTCAAAGAATCTAAAAGAAAAACAACTCCATCTTTTACAGCTATAAATAATAGTGAAAAATCTACTCTGATAATCTTTTATCCGCCAAGAATTCAACAGCAATATAGATTGAAAAGAAAACAGTCTATTCGATATTTCCTTTAGTGAAATCGATTGAACAATCCCAGGACCTATAAATCAACAAATAAAAACTTCTTCGATATTTCTCTTTTATATGTATGAATTATATAGGTCCATAAGGAAGGAGACATCGTGTCGCCATTGGAACATAATACAAAACAGTTTCGCATCGAAAGATATTATACCTTGCAATATGACGATAATAGAGTTGAAATGGATTGAAATTTCAAATTTTTTTCATCCTCTACGGTTGTTTTAACTTTTCATATTAAACCAGTTGCTTAATATCGACATGATTACTAAGTTGAAACCACACAGGATGAAAATAATGTCTGCATTGTTTTTCTTTTTATTAACTATATACGCAACCTAACTTTTGAGAAACAACAATGATGCAACATTTCAAATTTCATGCAGCTTTTTTTTTATCGGTTAAATATATCAAATGCTCTGCAAACGATTTCGATCTTAAGTCTTTGATAATATGTCATCAATAACGCACAGAGGTAAATTTATTTATCAATTACAGGACAGACAGCTATTTATTTATTTTTAAACATTTTGACTAATCAAAAATAAAAATAAACTTCTACTCTTAACAAATTTATTATTTAAAAATTCTTATATCATTTTAAACAAATTTTTAAATATTTTTCTTGGGAATTTAATTTATTTTTTAGGTTATTTTGATTAGTGTTTCAAAGCATCATTATTCTTTCATCCAATATATAAAAGGACTGACTTAAATATTTTGCAAATTTTCTCACGTTTAAACTTAATAAGAAGAATTTGAACATCTGAAAGTTGGCTTGGAGAAAAGCAATTCATTTTTGCACAAATTTCGTCTATTTCTACGTACTATCAAACATCAAAAGCGAAATCAGTTAAGCTTTACATATTAATAGTTTAACAGCCAGGAAAACCAGTATTTTGAGTGAACAAGTTGGCTACCAAAGAAGATTATTCTATCAATTAAATAATATTAAAGCTTTTTTAATATAATGAGGTTCGCCTACTTTTCCATATAATTCGGTTAATGCACAAATACTAGAAAATCAAATTTGTATTTTGGATGCATTTGTTATGACTGGTTGAAACCAAAATTTAACATAGAATTACAAGTGTAGTCTCAAGATCATATGCCAAATTTCATTTATTTAAAGGAATACGTTTATATGTATACGAAAGCACTGTGAGCCCCTTGACGGATTTAGTTCCAAACTTGATACACTTTGGAGGCTAAATCCGTATACCAAATTTTATCCATTTAGCTCTTTGATGTAGTATCCTCTAGCGATATGAGGTTATTGTATAATTTGTATTCGAACAGCCAAGAAGACTTCCTTTAAATGTATATTTCGTTCAAATTTTGGCAAGCTTGGTCTGTCTGTTTGCTTTCACAAATAGACAGACTAAGAACTAGGTGTGTGTGTTTTTAATCTGAATATGTTTTTTGTACTAAAAAAAATCTGAAAATTAAAGATTTTTCAAAATCTCAAATTTGAATTTCTTGACGATTACGATATATTCTTTTGGTACACTTCTTATATATTAAGAAAATAAAAAAAAATTTAAAAATAAAGATCGTCATATTTCAATTCTGCATATTCACCAATAAACCTTAGTAAAGCAATGAAAGGAAAGACTAGCTCAACTTTTGCAATATTTAGCCAAGAACTAATAATAACACAACGAAGTATCAGTTATTCAATCTACATGCAGCCGAGACAATAACAACAAAGGCGAAAAAAATCAATTTACTTAATACCGCCTGTAGTGACGTTTATTGAACAATCCCACGACCCATAAATCTCCAGACAAAGGACCCCTTCGATACTTTCCCATTTTTCACATGACTTGCACTGATCTGCAGGAAGAAGGAGATAGCGTGTCGCGCTGATACTTACCTTCCAAAACAATTTCACAGCCGTCGAGCTAATAGGTCTTATGTCTTGCAGTTCGACGGCGATGTTGCTGAGTTGAATTCGAGCTTCTTCTAAATCGTAGTCCGGAAGCATGTGGGCAGGAAGTCCTGAGGAAAAATAAGAGGAATAATAAAAAGAGGTTCTGAAATCGATTCCCGATAGAACGGAAAGGAGGGGACGGTAAAACCCTTCTATTCGAGAAAAGAAGGAAAAATTGTGGAAGTTTTCATATCGATTGGTTCCCCCTGAGGTCTTGAAACTAATTTGGATTTGGAATGGTCGTCGTATTTTGGTTCTTGAAGAGGGTCATCACGGATTCTCAGGAATCTCAAAGGGATCCTTTATGTAAAAGAGCCGACCCGAAACGGGTATCTTTTAGAAATAAAGTACAAGTTAGAATTTGTCGTTTGTTTAAAACAAGTGGAATTTTATGGTTATCTATTAGTTGAAGACTTTTAGAAACTGAACGGTGGTTTTGAAGCAAATGCGATAGTATGGGTAAACTCAAAAACATTTTTTTTAAAATATGAATTATAAAAGCCACTTAAATTGGATTTTCAAATACAACAATAAAAAATTTGTCTTTAATGTACTTTTTATTTTGTAATTAAATGAATTTATTTACAAACTTATTATTACTAACTAATAATAACTGATTTACTAACTTATTATTTTAATAACTTACTGAAAATAACCTTTAAAATCTCAAATATTTTTGAGTAGAATTTAATCTTTTTTATATGAGCTATTTTTATTTTGTTTCTGATATAATTATTAAGGTTTGAAATATTTTAATTAAAAACAGTAAATACAAATTTAATCATCAATTCAAATTTACTCACAAAAGAGAAAAAAAATCTCATTGTTATTGATCTAAATTTTAAAATAAATAACATCTCAAAATAATAATAAAAAATTTTAGCGAGCTTCTATTAGCCAAAATATTAAAGAGGCAAAAAGAAAGTTTTAATAGAAAATCTGGAGATCTAATAAAATCTTAAAACTACGAAGCTATAGTAGAAATACTGTAGAATTTTAATCATATTTCAAAATTTCTTATCAGTTTATAACTACATAATGACGGTTCAGGTGATTTTGGGCAATTTAAATATTGATTGGTTTGGTTTGGTTATATTAACGTCCCGTTTAAAGCAACACTTGGGCTATTTTGGGACGGACCTCGTAATTTTGAACCGTGGTCAGATGACGAGGACGACACCTGAGCTGGCACCCCCCTCTCCACACCACGCCACACCAGCGGGAGGACGTTTGGTCAGGACGGATTTAACGTGCAACAGACCCCCTTACACGACGGTTCTTCGGTGGAATCGGGTCTCGAACCTGAAACCCTCCGGTTCCCAAGCCGAGACAGTACCACCAGGCCACCGCGGCCCCAATTTAAATATTGAATATTTAACCTCGGAAAAAGCTGTTTAGCTGCCGAAATATTAATAATTGTTTAGAAATTTTCTTTTATTTAATATTCCTTATGACTTAACTTCCTTATAATATAGTTTTTCAGCCTCTTATGCTGTTATAATTTTGATTTTACTTCCATATTTTAAATAAAATAGTATAGCTACTATTTTAATACATAAGATATTTTTATAGTTTTCTTAAATAATTGTTTGCATTTTAGTCTTCAGAATATTCAATGATTTGCTATTATAATTATTATAGTATCTCTAAATCAATTTTTTTTTTCAAATTATCTACCAGATAACATATACTGTATTGAATAAAAATAAATAAAAATTAAACAATTTAATTATAGTTAAGTTTCCTTAATGTTAAAATATTTTATGATAATAAGGAACTCAGATTGCGCAAATTTTCAGAATTCTACCATAATAGAAGGTAATGGAAAATGATTAAACTTCATTTTTATAAACATGACTAAGGCTGAATTACGAAAGAGTCTTTCATTTCCAAGTCGAAAAACCCTTAAAATTATTTACCCTCTTACTTGGAGCAAAGCAAAATTCCAATCATACTTACTCCATCCATGGATTGTGCTGTTACGATTTAATTAGACAATATTACTCTATTTCAGAGTAGATTATGATTAATGTTGCACAAAATCGATATTTCGCATTGCTGCAAAAATATTTAGATCTAAAAGAAGCGTTGTATATTGATAGCAATTAAAATAACTTGCAGTTGAAATGTTAAAAGTCTTTCTTCCTGTTGCCATATGCAAATGATTAGATAATTTAGTAACCAAGCAACAAATTACATTTATCTTCAACTTTTAAAATGGAGAATTCAAATTTTAAGCAGGGACTCATAATTGAATTTATATGTTTGATGTTGAATTAAATATTACAGATGGAATTATGAAATGAAGTTGAATTATATGTTACAGATGAAATTATGTATGAATAATTTATTTCCTTTAGAGAGGAACTGAATGTGAGGAACGGAAAAATAAGCTTGATAATTTACAAAGTTAATAACAGTATACAATAATGTGGGGTATTAAATTATTGTTTGAATAAAATAATCTGAACACCATTTTTTATTATAAATACTTTAATTACTGGTTGATTTAAGAATGTCTGTAATTTAAAGAATGAATAAAGAGTCGTTTCGAAAGTCATCAGATAAGCTGATTTTTTCCCTAATAATGAAAGCGTAATGAAATGAGTTAAATTACATTGAATTCTCTCAAAGGATTCTCTTATTTTAAAATTAAACAACTAGGTAATGGAGATCGATAAAATAATAACACCAATATATGTTAATTTGAAAGCGGAAAAAAAGTATGATGCAGAAGTTTTTTAATCCATTCACTGCCATTTACGAGATATCTCATACAAAATTGCTGTAAAATCAAGCGTCTGTAAATTTCTCTGGCAGTGAATGGATTAAAAGTTGTAATTTTATCAATAAAAGGTGCAATATAAACTCCGAGGAAAAAGCTATAACGTGTTCTTATCGAACAATCGCTACAATCACATCATAACTGAATCAAACTGTGCGCCTTTTGTAGTACAGGCATGGGCAATGCGAAGAATTAAATTTTCAATCGTTCTCTCCCGCAGGTCAAGAGAAATAGAAGTATATGCATCAAGAGTCAAATCGTCAAACTCGTACAATGTTACAGGATTTTTCCACAAAATAGAATCATTCAATATGCCACGAAACAAATTTTATCAGAATGTAAGAGTGGGTGAGTATGGAGGCCATGAATCTATAATCGAAGTATTTCTCATGAAAGGCTAATTCCATTGGAGTACCATTTGGCTGGAACTTCTCTTTGGTCGATCCTCTTTTATGCTTCAACAGCAAAACTATCCGAAGACTGAACGCAATGATCTTCAACACACTCTTTTAAGAGATCCATCTGCAATACTAGTATTCAGTACTACCTGACTACAACATTTATAATTAAAATTTAGAAATATTGTATCAGATTTTTACGGTTTTAAAAATAAAAATATCATTGATTTCATTCTTCTCCATTGGCGAATTATTTAATTTTGAAACAAAGGAATCCTTAGGACATCCTTTAAAAAATTATTAGATCATTTCAGTACAAACACCATACGTTGCTCTAAAAAATCGTCTATTCTTTTTCTTGTAGGTGAAATCAATTCTTTTGCAGAACAATTTTTAAAAATATTTATTACTATTACAATACACAACTATACAGCTTTTCGAAATATCTATCAATGGAATACTAATATTTAGTTCTACACTTTCGGAAAACAATAACTTTTCCAAAGCATCATTAGAAAGTCGACAGTAATAGTTTATTATTATTTTAAGAATTTCAATTAATAAAAAATATTCTTAGATATGTCCCTTTTTCTAATAAGTGCAATCTTTATTCCCCCCCCCTTTCTTTCCTTTTTATTTTCCCAAAATAAGAAACTTATACAAAATTGATAACAAAAAACTGCGATTAGTGGAATCGTAGCTTAAAAATAACGTAAGTTCACCTAGACGATAAATCTTACATTAACTACATGTTAAATATTCAGAGTGATTCAAAAGTTCCAAGAACATGAAAGTTTAAAAATTTGGAAGTGAATGAAGATAGAAAAATATCGTTTGCCAATGGCATAGCAAGGAAAAACGGTCCCCGGGGAATAAAATTGTTGTTTTCGTCACAGCTGTATCTGTGGTTTACCAGAGGAAAATGGCAACTGGAACTATACTATTTTTCATTTCTCAATTTCAATTTTCATGTTTACCTTTTAAAATATGACATAAATCCCTTAATATTTTGTCTCCGGGTGATCTGAACATCTATATCTCGCTCTTGTAGCCCGGGATAGTCTGTTTGGTAAGGTGTTGAATTCGTGTCCCTTGGGTTGCGAGTTCGAACCCCGCCGACCGAAGACTTTCCGGGTGTGTGGTGGCTGGCTCATGTATAAATCTGCCGTGGTATTACTCACACAAAGTGCTCCATGTCGAGAGTAATACCACTGAGAGTACTGGATCAGGGGTCATAGCTCCCTGATTTAGGTCTAAATTACGATCTGTGGTTGAGTGAATGCAACGCGTGAATGAAGTCCGCCCCGTAAAAAGGGGTTGTGACGTGTGTGTAGCTTATTCGTACTCTTCCTACCTAGATGGCATTACTGAAAAACAAGAGATGCATCCTTGACTTAAAATCACTGACTTCTAAAGTCAGTGGGCTTGTCTATGACAAGTGCCACTAGAAACAACAACATATCCCTTCCCCATGCTTCCTAATCGCTGCACCGCATTTGCTTGTAGAGATGAAAACTAAATAATTTTGTTATGAAATAGGAATAAATTGATAATTACATTTCAAACAGACTGATACTTTTGCAGTTTTTGGAGCTATACAATATATTAGTTAAGAAATTATTGAGTGATAGTTTCAAACTGTCTAATCTGCAGCCCTGCATTCAGAAACAGATGTCAGACGAAGAACTATATTTCTTTAAAATAACAAACGATTTTTCTGTTGTTCCAAATACAGTAAGAAATAATACTTAAAAGAACGTTCCTCATCTAACAACTGAACTCATGAATTCAAGCCAACAACTTGAACATTTACATGACATTACGATTCTCGTTGTTGTTCTTTCCCTCGACAACTGCAGGATCAATTAGAAATTACGAACTACTTCAAACTTTCAGATCAATTAACCCTAGTTTCATTTCTATTTATTCTGCACATACGATATCTTTTGGTCTCCAATCCACTCACAATTATTGATTTTTGAAGCTGTTCTAGACCATTGAATCGCCTTGTACATAAAAAAGATCCCTAGATCCCGAAACGGTGTTATGATGTGTTTAACCATTCCATCCACCTGACAAGATGGGAGGGATTGTGTCGGCACTCACCAAGAGTCTTGATGACCTTGCTGCTGGGGCTTGGCAGGGAAAGCCCATGGGAGTTCTCTGCCCGCACTAGGAACTGATAGTGCGTGTCTGGACGAAGGTTGTGGACAACGTGGGACTCGGTTGCCACGTGGTGGGCAGTCACCACCCACCCACTCTGCAGGTCGCTGCTGTAGTACTCCACTAATGAAAAAGAAAACACGAGTATTAAAAAATGATGTTTCGGCAGAAAAAAAATGTATCTACCGTAAATTTAATCAGATAAAGACTATCTTAATACTGAGTATGGGATAATATATCATTTGGATTGTTTTTTTTTATAGGCAGAGGTAGGTCCTAACACTAGTTGACTCTATGTAAGAGATTACTTTATTTACTGGAAAGTACTACTTTATCTAGAGCAACATGCAGAATGGACTGCAGTAATTGTATTCATGCTTCATTGTTTGTAATATGTCTTTATATTATAAATTCATTAGGACTGACCCAATGAGGTTCATATCAAAATCATACTTTCTTAATACAAATTAGAATCGCAAATAAAGGTTTATAAATACAAGAATAAATACAAATAATGAATGCCATGGAGCTAATGGACAATGGATAAAACATTCTATGATAATGTCTTGAGTTCTTTTGCTTTTGAAATCTTCATTATACTGATTATTTATGACAGAGATCGTTTCATTCTAAATAATATTTTTATATTAGATTGATAGATTTTCAATACTGGGCTTAATATGAATATTAGCTTAAAATTCAAAGCAAAGATTATCAATACTTGACGATTCAGGCTTATCATTACTTGACAATTTTTGGCAATTCAGGCTTCATATGAGATTAACAATGAATTCCAAACCACTCATTTCTATACTTGTTATCCCTTATTAATCAATTTATATACTTGTTATCCCTCCTTAATCAATTTAAATTTATATATTGATAAATACAATCATGAAAAAAAATCAGTATTTCTGAAGAATATTAGAATTATCACTCAAGCTATTCTTTGAAAATATAGGTGACATCCATAACATTAATAGCTTTTGACTCGAGAGAAGATACTACAATAATGCTGTTTCTTCATCAGAATCATACTCAGTTATGCCTCGAAAACAAAGGTTAACCTTTTGATAACAAAGGTCAACTTCGGATGTTATTTATATGCTTAAATTTGACATTTTCTACTCATCATGTGATACATAAAAGACTGAATTTTTATAATCAGAATTAGGTGCAAGTAATGGACATTAGACGATATAAAATTCCTCACATTCGAACTCAATAACAAGTACAACTGGGTACAACAAGATTCCAAGTAGTACCCAAGATTCCAAGTAGTTAAATAAGATTGTATTAATTAATGCGCTTAGCTTTCATGAGACATTTAAAATTAGGCTATAAATAGTTTCGATACACATAATATCGATACTGTATCGCAATAATTATGTGGCTTACCTGCGGTACTAGTACAAACCTCACAAGGTGAAATCATTTAGATTTTATTCCATTTAAGCGAAGCACCTAAAATTTAATTAAACTGAAAATATGTAAATCTAATTGCATTGCTATAGTTCTACCTTTGTTGCGACAAAATTTCTTATAAATCAGAAGCCTGAGTGGTGATTTAAAGGAATCACAGGATACTTCCCTTTTCTGACCTTAAAATTAAGGAAATTTTTCTGTCAAACTTTTCAGGAGCATTTTGAGATTTCGTCAAGTAGCATTTTAAAGATTTTTCTTCATCTAGTTTTTTTTTAAAAATCAGGAGCAGTTATAAGATTCCTTCGAAAACGACTTATATTCTGCCATGTCATAATCTGAAGGTTTCTTCGCTGGAAAAAAAATGAAGAAACATTTTTTGGGTTCTCTGGCAGCTTTAAAAAGACAGTTTCTTAATTCATCAAGTTATAATCTAAAGGATAATTTATATTTCAACTTATCTTGAATGTAATTAGTAACTTTGGAGAAAAAAGACGCTCTTTCTGAAAAATTTTAATTCGTTTTTTCCCTTTTTCTTTCTTTCTTTTTTTTTAAACGAACGGGAGATAAGAATAATGTATTATAGTAGTCTTACCTCTGTATCCAATGAGGGGTGAGGCTCCCATGTTAGTGCTTCTCTGCCATTGAAGGGTGACCGAAGTTTCTGTGACGTTTAGGGCTGTAGGCTGACCGGGAGGTTTGGGGAAAGTGGAGGGATCAGGGGCACGGTGGAAGATCACATTCGGATTTCTTGGGGCTGAAAATAAAGTCAGAGGAAAAAAAAAGGAATGCGATCATCCGTAGTTACTATAGACTGTCCAATCAGTTAGTTATAAATATTTTTTTTTCTATTTGTCGGATATTAAATGTATATTTTTTATAATTAAAAAAAATCTTAAAAATAATTAATACCAGAAATAACCGTGTAAAAAATTTGTATCCTATAAATCAAAAAGCAAGTTAATGAACTAAGTAATATTTTTATATTTCTCATATATTTTTATATTTCTCATATGCCAAATGAAATTTTTGGCATCTAATTCGTTTATGAAGAACATTTTTCTAACTAGAAGTCTTTGCTCAAAAGAAAAGCATAAAATTTTTTAATATCTTTTCAGTAATTTTTAATCGATTTTTTAAATGGCTGCACTTTGTCCTCGTAACTTTCATATCATATGTTCTAAATTCAATAATATTTAAGGAATTCAATACTAGATCAATATCTTGTGTAATTAAATGTCATTTTTCTACTTCCCTACAGACACTAAGCATCAAATAATAGTGCAAAATTTCTGTTCATTAATTTCTAAAATTAGATAATTAATTAAGTATATTTCAGTAAAAAAGAACACAACTCACATTCAACAGATAAAGAGGCACTCCATGAAGTTTCACCACTTTCGCTCGAAGCTGTGCACGTGTAAATTCCCGAATCTGTTGACTGAAGAGCTACAAAGAGATTCCTTTAGTCAATTTAATAATTATGCAAGCTTTATTGTCTATTTCATTTTCAGTGAAAGTGAATGTTCTTCTACTGATAAATAAACTGATAAATCGACTGATCGACATAAATAAACATAAAAAGGTTTAATTGTTTAAGAAGGGTTAATAAGTAACCTACATAATTTCAGACACAATAATAAGAAAACGCAATGGCAATATAAAAGGACTTTAAAATATTAACTATTTATTACTTGCTGACATAATTACCATTCATATTGAGGCATTTTTCCCAGAGTTGGATTATTTTGAAAATTCTAGTCTCATAGAACGCCGTCAGCATGAATGGGGGGGGGGCATAGTTTAGTGTAGTTTAGTTACATTAAAATCCAGTTTTAAAGCAACACTAGGGCTATTTTTGGGACGGACCTCGTAGTTTTGAACAACTGTCAGATGACGTGGACTACACCTGACCTCCCCAAACTTCCACACCAGACTACATCCGATTTCGAAGCAGAGACCTTACCACCAAGCCACCATGGCCAAAAGGGGGGGGGGGAGACTGCAGGGATTCGAATGGGAAGTTTTGGAGCCCCCACTATACAACCTTGGACTTGGCATTCTCAAATTTTAATCTATCTGGATATATGAGGAGGATCTTCGACAGTTAGAAGTCCGATTCTGACGATTACCCCGTACTGGCAGAGGAAAAATGGTCTCAAAATTTGCAATTTATATCATAAATACAAGAAAATAATTTCTTTGTGAAGCTGAAAATCGAAACTTAACGAGCAAAAAATAACTCCACTAGCACGAAATGAATTGAAACAAAGTTAGAGCGGTTGATCAAGAAAACGATATATTTTAATAATAAAAGTTGTTTTTCTGTTAGAATTATAAAATAAAATATAAGGAAAAAATATTTCCCACAGCATACATATTTCTCAGGCAAAAGCAAGAAATGGCATCTCCATTTTATGAATAATACTCTTATATAATAAATGGAACAATTATAATTACTTGACACTTTCAGTTTTGCATCAGAGAGTTTATAAACCCCCGAAAAGTTATATGTGATTTGGGAAATACAGTCTGCCGTTATAAAGCTGCAACTATAAAATGATCTCGTTATATACGGTTGTATATTTTAAGGACTTACCATCAATCTTGAGTGTTCCAGAATCGAGCACTTTGTAGCGGGGGTTGGAGGGAATGGGTCCAGAATTGAAGAGCCACCTGATGGAAGGGGTAGGTGTTCCAGAAGCTTCACATGGAAGCATCACCTCCGTGGTCAGAGGAAGCGTTTGGTTGGCTGGGCCCAGAAGAATAATAGGAGGAGGCAGATCGCCAACAGCTAGGGAAAAAAATATCAGGATGCTAATTCTTAACTGATATCTAATTAGAGATTCCAGAACATCAATAATTTAAAAAATACAGATAATTCAAAAGAATGCAAGGTAAGAAAAGACATTTGCATTTCATAAATATACTAATGTAAAGAAGAGGAAGCAATAAAGTATGTCGAGAGTATGTAAGATAAATTATGTGTAGCATGCAAAGAATTGAAACAATTTCAGAAACTCAAACTGTGGGCGTTTTATTTCTATAAAAATGGGGCAAAACTTGATTAGATTAAAATCTCTTAATAATTCTAAAAAAACCTGTGGTAAAATATCCCCAGTACTTTCTCGCGTACACCATAATAAACAAGTCGTGACAGAGAACGCTTTGCATAGCATTGGCGTACAATAGTTACGAAATATTAACTTTTGGCGTAAAAATAGCATTTTTACTGAATCTATCGTGTCATCCATGGCGAGTAATTTGGTGATTAATCCCTAGCATGCGTTAATATTATCCGAAAATCGGAAATCTGTTTTATACACGTTTTTCTCCACCGGCTGAAACAAAAATTTGATACAGAACTCCATTTATACTCCACAAAATCTCATATAAGATTTGATATATTTAAGTCATTGAGTTTTTGAACTATCTCGTTTACATATTTCTGAAAATATAGATCGGCAAACAATCAAATCGTAGTTGGATTTAGTTTAAAATTTGACAACTGTCTACATTATATATGCTAAATCTGTGTACCGAATTTTATCAATCTAGCTCTCTTTGTTTAGTAATTATCATGTTAACTTATATTCGAACAGCCGGACAGACGTATGGAAACAAACTAAACAACTGAGTTATATCTATGTCACAGACAGACAGACTGACATTTTCAAAAACTTATTAAGGGAGGGGGTATGAAATGTGCAGATTGGTCAAAATTTTGCGTTAGAATTTCTTGACGATTACTATACTTTCTCTATACTAAGTATACAATAAAGAAATAAAATAAAATACCTTAAAATGAATAAAAAAATAGGGTTAAAGGTGAAATCGAAAACAATATTTAGAGAATTTGTGGAATATACAATACATAATAAATTTCAGTGAAAGTCCATCCACTTGAAATATATTAAAATTAATCGCCACTTATTTATGAAAAACAAAACATTTTTATTACGAAGAAATTAATCTGATTATTTTTTTTAAAAATCATTGTTTAAACATGAGTAATTCAAACAATGCTTTTCAAACTTGTGTGAAATTGATGTTGTGATTTTTAGCATTTGATTTTTTTAAATGAATCAATTCGCAATATTCAAACATATTTTGCAATAAATACTATTTTAAAAGTTATCGGTATAAAATTAAAAGGTACCTGTGACTTCCAGATAGGCTTTGGCCATGGTAGAGCCAACCCCGGACACCACAGAACACGTGTAGTAGCCTTTGTCTTCTTTCATAACCCCCGAGATTATGAGCATGCCTTCGCGTGTCACAGAAAATCGACCGAAGGATCTTTCGGGGAACATCAACACCTGTTAATTATCAATGGAATGAAATTCATTAATTTTCATTGTAAAAGTAATATTTTTAAATTCTGTCTTCAATTATATTAAAAAAGTAATTTTAGCGTAAGATTTGTGATTTAAGTAACCATTGTATATCTAAATGGAACATCTTATATCAAACATCAAATAATGCGCAGTTCAATAAAGATTCCTTCCACACAGAGACGCTTAATGGCTAACTACTTTGGAAACTTTAAAGTATATTTAAAAAGATTCGACAGATGTTCGTACTACAATGGTGCAGTCCAGAATGCCAAGCACTTGATATTTGAATGCACCCAATTTATTCCTGAAAGAATAAAGTTTTGAAATTGTCTTCTAAAGAACAATATAGCTTGGCCTACACATTTATATAGAACAAATCATCTTTCATTTCCTTTTGTACATGTATTAATAGGATTTCCCCCATATTATTTAGACTTTATTTTTGTGTGTTTACCTACATTTGAAGGTCTTGTGGTAGATTTATTGGCATACAAGAGTTTATACATTGAAAAAAAGTAAACATTGTATATTGAATTGCATTTTATTTTTTAATGAAAGGCTAAAATCATATCTGCATCTGCAAATCACCAAATCTGCATAATAGAGCATTTGAAATGGAAACTATATAATTATGGATAATAGTAAAATACAGAAAAAGTTGTCTGAAACCCTTCACTCATTTTTTTAATTTTTACCTCAAACTAACCGGAGGTTATTTTACCCTTACCTATTAGAGCCCCCCGATCTATATATAAGGCATCTAATACTCCGTATTTTATAAAAGCGCTTATTTAATGTTTAACATTCTAAATTAATGTTGTAAACATAAACATTGTTCGTTAAACATATTCACACAATGATGTAAAGACCGATTGGGAAGGATGCCAGCTTTGCAAGGAGGATTGGGTCTTGTGAAATAAAGTATTAATAAATTTTATGTCACTTTTTAAAGCAAATATTAAAAAAGGGGGCGAAAAAAGAGAGGTATTGTTGACACTAATCACGAAAGGGGGCGTAAAAACTTTATACAGTGCCCTAGCATTGCTTATATCCATTATGCCTCTGCATTCATCATGACAGAGGGAGAACGGATTCAGACATGAGATTGGAGCAAGAATTTTTGCAAATATCTGAAATATCGGTAGAGAGAAATATACATAAAAGAGACTTGAAACTTGTATGAATGCGGTCTTATCAAAAAAACTAAAGAACTAATTAATTTTGTGAAATATAGTTTACAAAAAAGTAGTTTTTAAAAATATAGTTATTTTTTCGCTTTTTTGCATAGTATGCATAAAAGAGAATAGTATATACATACTATACTCATACTATTCTCCAAGCAATATTTATGAATCAATGGAGAATAATTTTACAAATTTCTTGAAAAATTTTACTATGCCAGTATAAAAAGTCATAGCAATAATATATAAAAATAATCAGATTTTATTAACAATTAAACTGCATGACAAATTAAAAAAAGTTTTTAAATTCAACTAATTTTTTTCGAATCATAATATATATTCGCAGACGAAAATTAGCTTTTTGATGCTTCTGAAAATACTATAATAACATTATGATTCATTTATTTCCATTTTAAGAGATATTGCAATAATTTAGATTAATCATTGAACTTTTAAACAATGATCTTATAGCAAGCTTATATTCGTTTCTCAATTTTCTTCTTCATATTTCTATATTATATTATTTTATTCAGGAACTTTGACCTATTTTTTATTAGATGGATCTTTTTAAACATCTCAAAGTCCCGGCCTACGTCTCCAAAACCGAGACTTTTCTAGGGAAGCCATCGTAACTATTATAACATTAACCCACTAAACTAAATATTGCTGAGTTATAGGCTTTCATTCAAATTTGTGAGGCGACATTGATAGCCAAGTCTCAATGATTTAATGATACAGTCTGTATACCGAGTTGTGCACCCGGTTCCTTTCGAGATCTGTATGCATGCAGATTTCAAAACAGAAACAAATTTTCTTATGTTTGAGTGCCTTAGAAATTTGGTGGCCAGCTAAGCTCAAAAAGAAATTACATCTCCTTTCATACTTAGTTTCAAAAATATAAATCAAGATAGTTCTGATGTCACATGATAGAATGACTCACCGTAATTTGTAACAAATGCATGCTATTTTTTTAAATCCTTAATTCTTTGTTAGAAATTACTTATATATTTTAACGGCTATGTTTTTAATAAAATGTTTTGTTTTATCTTCAGGAATCGAAACAGAGGCATTTAAAAGTACTGAAGTATTATTTCAAAATAATGAAATCTCACCTGATTCCCCTCTTTCGTCCAAAACACCGAGGGAGGCGGGTTGCCTGTAGCGGAACACTCGAACTTCGCAATTCCGTTCAGTCCAACTCTCTGGTCCCGAGGCGTTTTGAGAAAAATGGGACGGGCTGCCGAGAAAAAGTATCAATAAATAACTTAGAATAGTATAGTGGCTGTAATATTCTGTTGATCGTACTTATCTTCAATACAACTTAATTCTACCTCATACAAATCGTAGGTAAAATAAAAAACAACTCAACTTGGCTTGACGGCATTGTCGTTTCGTCTGGATTTAAATATGCTTCAGAGAAAATGTAATCAACGATCATTTAATATTTAACAATAATAACTGATATTATTTGCAAGAAATATTTAAAACGAAATTGGTTTAATTTCATGGAGCTTTTTCCATAGAATTCAGCAATGTAGGAATACACATTAAGATATTCAGTGACGATTTTATGACCTGTAACATTTTATGCAATTTCACTTTGAATCGTCATTATCTGTAGTATGAATTGACTGCAAATATTAATCCTAAGTTCGAAGCAAAGTAACGGTCACATTGTAAAAGTTAGGATGGTATACTTTTGATATGAAAACTAAATAAAAGTTACAATAAGAGTTTCTATTTAGCTTAAAAAATCTTTTAATCAATATTTGTTGTAATTAAAGGGGGTTTCATTTATCGATATCTAGACTATCGTAATCTAGAATTATTTTTGTATTCCTCTTCTGAATAAAAAGAAAACATCGGAGTTTATTTTTGTATTCCTTTTCTGAATAGAAAGAAAACATCGGAGCTTATTTTTGTATTCCTCTTCTGAATAAAAAGAAAGCATCGGAGTTTATTAGGACTAGAATAATACTTATATTCTTCTTAAAAACCTACGCTGATATCGATTAACAGCAAAATACATGACTTTTTATTTTTATACAAAAAATATACGCATGTGGAATAATAATACATATAACTTAGGAAAATTATTATTTTAAATTAATTTTTTTTTAATCCAAAAAAATGGAAATTAGCCAAATGACTAAAATATGAATTGAACAATATCCGTATGATACAAATCACATTCTAATTATTCTGTTATAAAAATAAATATCCGTATTTTCCATTTTTTTTTACAATAGGAAAAAACATTTTGATGGAAATTTTATTTGTAGAACTATTTATTTAACAGCTCCCTTGGTTTTTTTCCAAGTATCTAATTTAAATCTAATTCTAATATTGCTATTACTATATATTGGTCTTTTCAACAGATGTTTATTAAAAAGCATTTAAAAAAGAATTTCCAAAAACTCATTGCTGCCTTTTGTAACAGTTCTGTGCAGCTTATAAATGGAAATAAAATCATGTCGCCAAATGAATCACTCCTTACACTGCAGGGTTGAGAAAAAAATATCGAATAACTATCCTGAATTACATTTCATATACATAGTTTTGTTTTAAAAAATATTTGTCCCAAATTCACAGCGTTTCTTTTTTCATTTGATAATTCAGATACCTTTCATTCATTTCATTTAGAAGTAAATATAACTCCTTTCTGTCTATTTAAAATAGGAAATTTGATTATATTACCTTATTTCAATAGAAGCATTCTATGCCTATAAGTATTTTCACAAAATATCACATAAGATAACAAAGTAGACTATAACAGAAAATGACAATACAACGGGAATAATAAACTTAAATAAAAAATAGCAATAACTGTGTTATTACTAGTCGGTCGAAAATGGAGCATAATAAAAGTGTATTTAATTTAATTTCTCATTTATTTACTATTTATTTTAAAATACATAAAAATGTATATACATAGCCTTTTTTAATATTCTCACTTCTCTTTAAATATATAATATTAATTAAATATACCAAATTTATTTTTGATGTATCTATTTGAAAGGAAAATAGGAATTCGAATTTCATGAAATAAGTTTGTATAGCATTTTAAAGAAACCAGCTCAACTTGGTAATTGAAAGCTAAATGTATGTTATTTATGAAAAACACTCCCAGAAAAGACTAAAGAAAAGAAATGCGTCATTCTACGCATCAAATCAGGATTGATTCATCTTCTGAATAAGAAAGTAACATTAATTACTCCTAAATACTCAACATGAAGCCAATGCATTTTGCACTTTTAAAGTAGTTAAGGAATACTTTAAGCACATTCTTATCGACAAAGCACAGACACGAAAATAAAGCACAAAAAATCATCAAAAAAAAGTAAAAGAGATTTATACTCACAATGGACAGTTAATGTTACAGAAGCCGATATAATCCCCACAGGATTTTCTGCTTCGCAAATATACATTCCTTCATCCGACGGGAGCACGTCTTTTATTAGCAGGCTTTTATCCTCCTGAATCTGGGCTCTATAATGACAGAGAGTTCCACCCATCATTCCATGCCTTATCTGGGAGCCGAATGCTTTTTGCTCTTGAATATTTAATTAAGCACTTATTCATCAAAGAGGTTTCAAGTTAATTTAGTTCGTCACTGACAAAACAGTTCTTAGCACAGACAATCCAGCGTGGCAGATATCTACTCGATCTATTTTTAATGAGAAAGATGCTACAGTATCTAGGAAATCTCCTTGGCTTATGTCAGGTGTAATTTATTTGAAGAATTCTCGGGAAGGCTAAACTGATAATGCCTGAAGATTTCAGAGCAGCATAGAACTTATAACAATGACGTATTGTACTGTTTCTTTATTTACTTCTTAGACTGTTATTTATAATTTTTCGATACAATTTTTTAAAAAAATTTTCATGTATACCATGATTTTTTTTCTCAAAAATCCATCTTGGTCGTATAATAAACCAGCATGAGTAGTCTTTCAGAAATGCATTAGTTTACGCTCTGATACAAGTATAATTCTTTTCCCCGCATAAAATTGTAGACCTTGGGCAAGACCGTAAAATCCCCAAGTGCTCAGATTTTTTATATAAAACATGAAAATTATGTGCTTCTTAATATAATAAAGAAAGTTGTTAATTATGTATAAACTGCATGCCATTGGATAGTTATAGTTAAGAAAGATCGTTCTTTGGTGTAAATCTAACTCTTATACTGAATCTAGCTTTGCGTTTTTTAAGATTAGTTGCTGCTGTTAATACACAAGTATTGGAAAATTAAATATATATTTTCGATGCTTTTCCCCGATCAGCTGTAACCAAATTTTGTTACAAAACTACAATTTTAATCATAACAACACACACGAAAATTTCATTTATTTAAGTCACTAAGTTTTTGAATTATTGCATTGCATGAATATGAAAACAAAAACAGATAGACGGTGAACCCTTAGACAGATCTGGTTCCAAACTTGTTCTTTAAAGGCTAATTCTGTGTGTGAAATTTTATCCATTTAATTCTCTCTGATTTGGCTTTATCATGTTAATTTGTGTTCCAATATCAGACAAACAGATTTCTGTTGAGGATTTCGTTCAAAATTTGATAAAAAAAATCCATCCAAATTTTGTGTTAAGTACACATATCATTTTTTTGTTTAGCTGAAAGCTTTTCTGAGTTATTCTTGTTCCCAGACAAATAGACATAATTATGAGCAGAGTAGATGGTGCTCTCGAAACTTTCTCGCATACTTTCCAATGAATGTTTTATCCCCATCTCCCGCATAAATTGTGAATCCTGGATAAGGCCACGAATGCCTTCCATGGCATTGACGAACAATAGTTACGAGATACCGATCTTTGGCTTGAATTTAGCAGTCTTAACTGAATATATCGTTCGAACGTGTATTTTGAGTAGCTTTTTCTCAGACAAATGGAACCAAAATTTGACAAGGAACTACAGTTGTAGTCGCAAGATCATGTGCCGAATTCCATTGTCTTAACTCACTGGTTTTATGAATTATTGCGTTTACATATACGCGAAAAAACAAAACAATAGATGCTCAAAATATTGACGAATTTGCTTGGAATTTTGATAAGAATCTACGTTTTGAATGCTAAACGTGTACAAAATTTTATCTATTTAACTCTATACGTTTTTTTCATTGTCGAATTTACTTAGACATGAGCAGACAACTAGACAGAATTCCTTTAGAAGGAACATGTTCAAAATTTGATAGAATTTCACAAATTCCTTCTAATATTTCTACGCCTAGCATTTTTGATTGATGCAAAAATTGATCATAGAACTATAACTGTAATCATAAGATCACATACCAAATTTAATTTATTTAAGTCAAAACGTTTTTGAGTTACTGAATTTACATGTATGAAAAAATACATAAATGACAAACTGCATTATATCAATGATATGAAACTGCATTACATATATACTCAACTTGTATATCAAATTTTATGTCTCTAATTATTTTACGTTTTGTAGCTGTCGTATTCGCTTGTACTTCGACAGACTCTATGATTTCTCGCTCAAGATTAGATGAAAACATAGAAATTTGGTATAAAGTCCATATATGAAATTTCGTTCTGCTAATTCAAAACGTTTTTGATATTTAATGTTCACAGACAGTGCATAAGACAGTGCATTAATAATATACGTTTAAAATAGTTAAAAAAATATTTTAAGCACATTCTTATTGTTAAACCATAGATGCGACAAGAAAATAAAAAATCATCGAAATAGGAGGAAAGATTTATTTACAATAACCATTGTATAAGGATCGGTAAGAATAATGTAAGGATCATCCACACATGCGCCGTGGATAGGTGAAATTTATTCTTAGTGGATGCTGAATATTAAAATAAATATTTCGTTTACATGAATTAAAGTTTAATTTTTCCAAATTAAAATACTAAGTGACATGTACTTGAATTCATTTTTATTATACGTAAAATATTAAAAAACTTACTTAATCTCTATTCTCATTACAAGTATTTTTTTAAAAGTTCACATATCATATGACAACTGTTAATTAAAAGACAATTATTCACCTATTTATTAAGTCGTTAATAGTATTTGTGATAATGGGAAAATTTTATATGTAACTGTTATTTAAAATGACTGTTTAAAAAAAACAGCTACTTTTGCCATTGGTATAACATTTTTTTCTTAATACATACATGTTCTATAGATTATCTAGAGATTACAAAGGCAAATCTTCAGAATATAATTTTACCTATTAAAAGCTAACAGTATTTCTACTCATCAGTAAAGAGCAGAGAATTTTTGTAAGCCGTTTTCTTAATTCTGCTTAGTGTCGGCGTGATGAAACAGAAAGTACGTGACACTGACGGATGACATGCTTTTCATTATCTACCCCAATCCTTAGGCACGTACTTATTTCTTAATACAGACTTTCTGAAAGATTGTTTGATTTCTTTTCTTTTCCCATTCCTTTTGTTCAGAATTCTAATAAAAAAAATCTGATTCTGCAGGGGTTTTTTTAGAAATAAGAAGGGTGCAGATTCTTTTAAGTCCCCGTCTGAATTTTAAAATAAAATCATAAATTTGGGATTTATAAATTATTGGCTTTTACTTTGTATAAGCTTCGGCATTGTTTTGCCACTTTTGTTTTCGTTCTTTCTTGTGAAATAAAGCTATTACTTTCCCCATTATTGAGTGACAAGATCGGATGAATTTTCTGTGCTAGTGCATTTTCAAAGCATCAAAATCGCATCGTATTAACTATTATGATTCTTTTTTAAATTCTTAATTTAGAATAGTTAATATATTCCATAATTCATAATTATAAATATCATGGAATCTTTTCATAACTTTTTCTCAAATTCGCTGTGAATGTGTGCACAATGTTGTACCTGAATTGGTGAAATCAAAATCTAATTAAAATTAATAGATAATTTGACACGTAATTTATAACATTAAAATATTATTACAATAGTACATTATCTTGTAGAATATTGTACAAAATTCTGTACACTACTGACCAAAATTCTGAAGGGACAATAAAATAAAGGTCAACTTTACAATATAAATGAAGTCAAGTTAAATAAAAGTACTCAACAAAAGCAGGTCTTTACCTTCCCACGGGCATTTTTCCATCTTGCCTTCTCCAGGTAATTGTGGGTAGGGGATCTCCTCCCACCTTGCACTCGAATTGGACATCCTCGTCTGCCAATACTGTCACGTGATCAGGCTCTCGAACAAAGAAGGGTTTCACTGAAAACGAATATTACCGACTTCAAATAAAGAGTATTATTTTAAGCCTATCAAATTTTGGCTTTAATGAAAGATGTGAGAGCAATGTTGTGATTATTGTTGTGTGGCATTATTATCATTGTTGCCGAAATGAAAGGAAATATCGTCTAATGAAATTACCAAATAATTTTACACAATTATCTTTCTATTGTAACACTTTATATTTTCTTATTATACAATGAAAAAAAGTTGGGCCCAGTTTGCTATTTTGTATTAAATTAAGAGGGTTTAATCTTCTGGGTAAATTATATTCAAACCGTATCAAAACTAATATTCTGTCTATGACATTCCCAAACACAATAAATTGCAATTACAAAAAAAAGTTATCAAAATAGTTATCAAAGAATTCTACACTTTCTGATGCATACTATGAATAAAAATTAGAAATATGCAATTATTTTATTGAAACAGTTTAAAAACGGAATATCCTTTTTTATTCTTACTGAAATACCATTCAAAATGCACTGCAGGGTTAATATTCGATTTTTTTTATTGTTATGACATTTATATAAATTAGAACCATGCGGTTATTTTGCAACTAACAGCTCAGAGACAATACAATAAAGTATGCTCACCATGCACTGTCATGATGGCTGGGGTAGATTCTCTGATTCCTGCCATGTTCTCAGCCACACACCTGTAGTGTCCTTCATCCGACTGCCGGACATCGTTGATGACGAGGTTTCCCGGACTTACTATGCGGAACCTGCCTTTGTTGGTGTTAACGTATTCGCCATCTTTCCTCCACCGCACTGTTGGTTCTGGGTGACCCTTTGGTGGAACACACTCTAGGACTGTAGATTCGCCCATTGCAGCCTGGACAGGCTTTGGACTTAACCGAAATTCCTCACGAAGAACTATTTAAAAATTAGGTATATATTAATACATTTGTATTTAAAGATATGAATATTATTTCATAATGTATTATATTTTAACATTTGGTACGAATGCCTTTTAAGAAGATTCTATCTTTTTTATAAAAAGTGATCTATACGTACTGAAAATCCACCCGATGTGTTTGATAATAAATTATTTATGAGGACTCTAAAATTTTTATGAATATTTATAAATGCCAAATAAAAAAATGTAGGCAGTAACTTTCACAAAATCACTTACTTAATTTCCTGTCACATTATTTTAATGAAGGTTATGCAATTTTAAAAATTTTTCCAGGGACGTACCAAAACAAAAGCCAAATTTGGCTTTAGTCATACACATTCTTATCCAGACAATCCCTTATATTTCCAGGCTTTAGAGATGGCTAGCTCACAGATGGATAGACATAATGTAGGAAAGTAGTAAAAATGATCTGTACGAATTGAAAATTCATCCGATGTGTTTGATAATACATGATTTATTTGAACTCTGAAATTTATATATGTATTTATAAATATCAAATAAAAATGTAGGCAATAATTTTCACAAAATCACTTACTTAATTTCCTGTCATATTATTTTAATAAAGTTCATGCATGTTAGTCTTGTACGTTCTGATCCAGGAAATCCCTTGTTTTTCTAAACTTCAGCGAAACATAGTTTAGAGATTGATAGTCATAATATGAGAGAGAATTTTTTTTAATTTAAATAATAAAAATCATTATACCATGTATTGGAATTGTGTAGCCTCAAGGCAAAACGCATTTTGAATCTTGTCGAGTATTTGATCTTTCTTCAAAATTTGAATTCATCAATAGCTAAACGTTCTTCCTCTAGTGTGTCATAAAAGTTAGAAGAGAGAGCGCCAATTTTCACATCGCTCTCTTCATATAATAATTATTCAAAATTTTGAAGCCCAAATAGCACTTTTGTTATTTGAAAACAGGCCATTAATCTAAGTAATTAAATTAAACTAAATGTGTTGATTGAATGCGTAGAATTTTAGTGCATTTTACCTTGTTTGATATTAAAATATTTTATAAAGGATAATGTCTTTTTTCGGCAGAATACAAATTCCATTTATTTGTTCATTTGTTTTATTAATCGAATTATTTCAAATGGACGAAGAATCTACCGGATTTTGCCAGTAATTGGAGCCTTTGCAATCATGTTTGAAATATGTTGGACCTCAGAAATCAGTCCCATACAGAACTGAGCGCAGTGATTAATTAATAATGGGTTTTGTATACTAATTCTGTACACGAAAATATCGGGCCACTGATTTCTTAATTAATGATGATAATAAATGATAAATGAAATGAATTGCCTAATCTAACTACAATTGCACCATTCGTAATGATTGTAATATGTATAGTTGTAAATAATAAACGAATGGATTTAAAATTCAGTTCAGCATTTACATTTCTATGTATTCGAAACGTATGAAAAATTATGTTATCACGAAAAGGAATTATCACGATGTATTCCTGGTTAATGCATTTTATATTGATTTTCTTTGTTAACAATTTTATATAAAAGGATGCAGAAATCCATGCATTATATGCTGCAAAAATGTTTAAATCCGTTTCTTTAAAAAAAACAAACCCCACAGATTTTTAGTTAAGTCCAATTTGTAAGTATGGCCGAAATTATGTACAGTGTTAAAAAAATTAAAAACTTGTTAGACTTTTTTGCCTTTGTATAAAATTTTAAATAATTCATACATACATTTATATTTTTTGATTTTTCATAGTGAATTATACTAATATTAAATGCAAGCAATATTTTCTATATTATTTTTTTGTTTTCATTTTGTTTAGTTTGAACAGGCATATATTATTTAAGTTTCACAATAATAATTATGCATGGCTTAAAACCACTAATCCAAGGGGAAAAAATGAAGAATGTAAATCCACCCAAAAATTTCATTTATCAAATTGAATGCCCCACTTTATATATAATTCGCATAAAATAAAATTTCTTATATAATAAAAATTTATTAATAAATAATTTTCTTTACAATAATATATGTTATGCCTCCCGAATACTATGTTACTTAAAAGATGCAGAAATAAAAACGCAAGCAACTACCATACAGTTTAAAAATAACCAAGAGTTTTAATCCAAACCAATAATTGACTTGATTTTTAAATCAAAACTAGTACCTTTGAACTGTTTGACCTTCATAACGTTATGAGACATCATTTTTAACATTTGATTAATTTCAATTTTTTAGTTTTCTTTTCTGGTATTTATTTACACCCATCTTATCTATTTTTTCCCTTCAGTTAAATTTAACTATCGTTTCCTTTAACTATTTAACATTCGTTCAGATGCAGTTTATTCTTTTACCCTTTATATCTTAAAGAGATCCTTTTTTTTTGTAATTAAATGCATCTTAATCAAGTTTCATTCTAACATATTGTTACGGAGCTTCAATTCCACTAAGTCCGTAAATTCTCCGAGTTCGCTTGTTGTGGATGTAGGTGTGAAAACAATCAGCAGGCCTCAATAACTTTTTTAACGACTACTTTTATTACATACGAAGATAAGAATACGCATACAACAAATATACAGCCGAGACGAATACAAGAAACTCACAGCAGCACTCTACAACAAACAGTAACCCACATATAGTAATCGGTAGTAATAATAACCACAGTACACAAAGCGACCAGACAGAATTCAGCAGGAGGAGGGAATCTATGAAGCTTCACCCTACGGTCTCTCCAAACGCCTGCAATTCTTCATTCTATCCTCGCTTTAGCTGTATCCTACAAGGCTGGCTACGCCACGCACGACTCGACGCTGCTTCCACAATAAATACCAGGACTCGGCACACAGCTCAGACCGGCAATAGTTTGAGCTCTAAACAACGCTTATCTTCGCTGGATTATTCCTCCGTTGCTTCGTAATCCTCTCGACGACTCGATTCATGACAACGACTGATTTCAGCTTGAGACTGCCGGCCTTTTATAGTTCCTGGTAGGCGGGTCAAGAAGGTTCTGGATCAATCATGTGTATCTCGATTCCTATTAGCTGAATTGCTAAAATTCTCGAAGTTTCCCGTAATATCTATTTTGTCGCCAAGTCGCTAAGCTCTGAGATCACTGACGCGGCACCCAATCAGCACCCAACAGAGCTGATCATAGAACGGTCTTTCCAGTGATTGAACTAACCGTGCTGGGAAGCAATATTACAGATTTGAAACAGTTTTTATAAACCTAAATGAAAATGATTCTACTGTTGCTTTAATGAAATGCTTACTAATATTTATATTTAAAAAGGGACGAATCCTTGATCCCGTTTTAGTTTTATTGAATAAAAAAATCATTTGAAAAGTATAAAAGTTTTTTTTTAGTTTTGGGTCACGATTCTTGATATGAGTTTAATCTTATTAGTAATCCATGAATTGAATTTCAGATAAAAATAACATATAATTCATGGGAACAAATACTAACATATTTGCTTTAATTATTAAAAAACAAGCCTTTAAAGTTTTTCTATATCTCTATTTTCCAATAGAAGAAACAAAGTAAAAGAAAATATTAAAAAAATTAAAAAATATCAAGATGTTTGTTCATTAATCTCCCCATTTTCATAATAAAATATTTAAAAATATTAAAACAAACCGATATATTTTTCTTTTTATTTTTTTTTCTTCTTTTTTTTTATTCCACAACCAGTTAATAAATATCAACTACAAAAAATGCTGAATAATTTTAAAAAAAATTCAAACTGAAAAAGGGTTTGCTATTAAATTTCGTCCGATAAACTTTCCTAATATTAAAAAGACCATTTTTTAACGAAATTTCCTTCTTTTAAATCTCAATTCTTAATATGTCGAAACTTTAATAAATTATTACACAAGTTTAGTTTTCTGATGCAAATTCGCAAAATTTTGACGCCTTAAATTGTTTTTCGTTTGGGCTCAGGTGGAAGTTTTCCAAATGAAATACCAAGAAGGGATAAAATATATCTGTAATATTACGGCGGAGGAAATAATTTAATGCCAAGAAACGCTCTTGTTTAATGGCATTAGCAGATTTATCTCGAGAAAGCTCTTAATTTATGATATTAGCTTTAAACTGGCTTAAGAATGTCATTAATTAACGCCATTTTCATGAATTTCTGGAATTCACTATAAATGTTTATAATACTTTTCCCGAATTAATCTTCCAAGATATTCCATTATTGATTCTATATACATTAATAATGCTTTTTTTAGTGTTAGGTAGTAAACAAAATTCATCTAAAACACTATTTCTTGTCAGATTATTCTTATATGTTTATTCATCAAGAATGAAATAGTTTTAATTGTGTTCTATTGTCTTTAGAATTAAATATCATTATGCAATTCTCTGGTGTTTTAAAGTTTGTTTTCACTTGCATCTTGCCTGTCAGTTTAGGGGATTTATAAAGAAAGAGTTAATTCACTTGATGTTAAAATTGTATGAAAAGAAAAAATAGTATATGCCATCGAATAACCAACCAATCGTTGTCTTAGGTTTAGCTATGAAATTACGGCAAAATGAGCAATGAATTTCAAAATATCTAAAATTGATGTAGTGCTTTAGACTTATAATGTATGAATTTTGTTGCCATTGAATACGATGAACTTTATGTTCTAATTATCAGAAATAGCCATAAACAGAACTCTTCAAATAATAATTATCAATATATTTTTGCAAGAAAAGAAAATATTTTCATGCTTTAAAACTATTTGCTTCCTGAAGAAAAAAAATTTTTTTTTATTGTTGTCTCTAAAAAAATGAGCATTTTTATTCACACTAATCTCTAATGATAAAAACAAAATATCAAGAAAAATATGAAAACATCAGCTTGATGACAAATAGAAATTTGACTATTAGAAATATGGAGGAATAAAATTATCGAGATTGTTAATGCTAGTCTTCATTAGTTTTCAAAAAATTCCGTAAAGAAGTCGCGAGTAATGAAAGTATAATTGACAAGAAATGAAAATGAATAATACTCGAACATCCACCCTATACTTAGCATCTCCGGTCTACCGCTTGCTTGGATTCTTCAAAGAAATATTTACAGCGCTTTTATTAAATGAAAAAAAAAATTGTGCATTAAAAGAAAATTTTGTACGCATTTTTTGTGCATTTGTTTTATTTCTATTTACCGTACAGAAATAAAAGGCTCTCAGTACATCTGTGTAATTGCGTAGATGTTAAAGAAGAAGTTATAGAAAAATAAGTTTGGTTTCGAAATGGTAAGCACTATATTAAAAATGAATCTAAAAAATGCTTTGTTTATTTTAGCCTATCTTCATAAAAATATTTTTATTGATATATTTTAGCTCTTGATATATTTTATTCGGAATCCTCATTGCATATCAGGTAATATTATTTACGTTTTCCTCATTATTTTAGGAGACCCCCCCCCATTCATAAGCAAGAACATGTAGTTTATTAAATTATTTTTTACAATGAAATAATAGCCAACTTTAGTATAAATATAAATTTCTTGTTTCTAAAATAAACATCCTTTTTATGTATTGCATCAGAAAATAATTTTAAAAAAAATCCATTAAAATGCTCCTATCGTAATAAAAAATATTACTAGTATAAAACACAGAGTCTATGAGCACCAGAAAATGTGATTATATATATTTATATGCTATGATTTATCTTTTCTGGACTAAAATTCGATTAACCTCATTTTTTTTAAACGCCATTTATTATAAATTTTTGAAGTTCTTATTATTAAGCTATTTGTAAAACAGATAAAAATGATTGACGCTGCAGGAATTTTTCAAGTTAAATATAGTGTTTTTGACTGCTTTCTTTGTAAACGCGTTTCAAAATTAAAATGAAATATTAATGCTACATATTCCTAAAAAGAAAAGAAAAGACATATTTTCCTTCTTTATAATAAAACTCAATATTTTCGATAGCAGCTTGTGTCTACAGTAATGGTCTGGTGTTAAATTTTGAGTAACAGCTTTCACATATAAAAGCTAAATTTCGATTAATAAATTAAGTCCGATGCAATCTATGAGTCGAATGAAAAAAAAACAGATGAAGGAATAAAACATTAGAGAAAATATTTTTGATAATATTTTAATCACTTTTTAAAGCTTTTGAATAACTTGAATTAGAATTTGTAAATAAAATTTAACTTTAGAAATAGAAAATGATCGCTAAAACCTTAAAATAAGCTAATAATTTTGTTGTATGAGATTTCAACTCTAATTCATAAAGAACTAATCGAAGTTAACTAATTTGGCGTTCTACTGTTTTTAAATGTAAATTTATTTTTTCATTTGTTTTATTTTGAAAAGATAATTTTCGAATGTAATTATATATATAAAATAAAAATCATAAATATTTCTATAACATTTTTCAATTTTTATCTTATTAAACATAATTTATGTATCTGCCGCAGGTTTTTTTGTTCATATATTTTTGATTAAAAAAGGCATGAAAATCAATAAGTGTAAAATCAAAAGCAAATGCAGAATGTTTTTTTTATTCTCGATTTATTTTATTAGTTTTTTTTATTATTCACCCAGCTTATCACATTTCACAGTTTATTAGCTTTTTAATAAGCTTTGTGCTGTTGTATGCCAAAAATGATAAAAATTAATTTTAGATTAAAATAATTTCTGAAGAATTTATACATTGTAAAAGTTTTTTTAAAGAAATAAATCTAATAAAAATGTAATTCTTAACTCATGCTTTTTACTTCATAAAACTATCTAAATAAAGAAACATCTTCTTTTAGAAATACTTTAAATGAAAGTATAAAAAAAAATTTTTTTTTAAATAAAAATGTTTACTTAATTTTTTTTCATAATAAATTGAAGTTAAGATGCTTTCAATGAATGGGATTTCAAAGGCTTTCTTTTTTGTTGATGTTAAATATTTAACGACTCATTAAAAGATCTATTTTATTCGATTTGAAAGACTCATTTCATCTTTTTATTTTAATTATGCCAGCAATGCATTTCACATTTAAAAATTCTTCGAAATATTTTAAAATTTTCAAGACCACGCGCAAGCAAAATAAATAAATAATTCTACTCTTTTACTTCAAATAATAATTTTTTTGGCCATTAACTATATAGAATCGCTATATAAAAATACGGGTGAAGTCAATAATAGGCAGATGTCTAAATAAATAATGAGGTTTCGTTTTTGCTTATTTGTTTATGTGTTTACTTGCTGGAAAGAATTCGTTTTTTTTTAATATTATTTATGATTACCACGATTCATAACTATGTCTAATGTAATCACGTCATGTAAAGTAAACCACACACACACACACTGCATGTTATTGACAATTTAACTTCGCGTTCTCATTCGTTATGCTGTGTCATGACTTTTTATTTTCTCGTAAACTAAACAAAAATATTTTATTCGGCAGAATATTATATTTCCTGATTATAGAATCTTCACATTGTAGACTTTCCCGGGCCTGAATTTTTTAAATTGTATCGATAATTATAATGTCTATAAATATGAAACTTAAAAATAAAACAAGCTAGATGGATAGAATTTTGCACTTTTTGTTCACTCAAAAATGGTAAATTCTAGTAACTTTGGGGGAGAATTCGTCAAACATAAACTCCGCTGTTTACTCCATCTGCTCGTGTGCTTGTACACACGATAACACATGAATCAATACGCTGTATAAATGAAAGTTTTATTAGTAGAAAGGTAGCTGTATATCTAATTTTAAGAAATACAATATCATGAAGATTATCTATTGTCTGTCTGTCTATAAATATTTAAACATAAGTATTTAAATTATAAAAGCAAAATAATTTTTTTTACTAGAACTGTTTATTTATATCACATTTATGTAAAATAGGCTATCCATCCCTCTAAGGCTGTATTTGTGAATATGAGCAAATGCAAATGAGATTTCGTTTGTTCTTGAAACCAAAATCTAGAATCTGTATAAAATTTTGGTCCAAATTTACCAATGGAAAATGTGCATTCAGTCCTCTTTGTTGACAACGAAACTAAACACATAACCTATACCCCATACGTCGATGGAACACTTCTGCAATCAATCTTCATAACGCGCAATCATTTCTAAAGCAAAATGCAACGATCATGAATTGATTCCATTTAATGGAATTAGAACTTTGTAAACATATATCATAGAAAAAAATCGTAAAAGAAATCATGAAGCATGTTAATATCACTATTATAATATTGTAAGTCAAATTGGATAAGAATTTTTGATTAATGCAAAACATTTGTATAGACAAGCTATATTTGTTCTTAAATCGATATATGGCCAGCTGATAAAAGTGAAATTACAAATCAAAAATAAAATACCTTGTATCACTTATAATTCTAACTATCAATTAAAATGTGGTATATGTGAAATATTTTAAATATGACATTTTGATATAGCAACCTAGCCGAAAATGTCTATGGCGAAGGCTTTAGATGGATTTTTTATATTAATTTAAGACTGCGTATATTTTTAGAATAACTAGAAAACTAAAAAAGAAAAAGTAATTTGTATTCTTTGATTGGAAAAACTCGAATTTATAGCTGCTGCCCGAAGGAGGTTTAGAGCTCCGAATAAAAAAGAAGTTAGTTCAAGAATTCGATATCCCTGCAATGATTTTAAAAAATTATGAAAATGGACCAAAGAGTAAATTATTTTCTCTTTTTATAAGGTCTTGAACCAATCGTAGTTTTGAAAAATTTGTAATTTTTAAGAATAATCCCAGCTAAATTTCATAAAAGGAGAAAAATTCAATATACTAAGATTTCTCATAATCTTTCTGAATTCTTTCAACATATGTAACTGAAAAATGTCATTGATTTTTTTTCATTCTTTTTTTTACTTTATATATATATATATATATTTTCAATAAAATATCGCACGTCACTAATATTTACAGCTCTGATTTAAGAAATTTATTACTATTTTCTTGATAGTTAATGTTATCGGAAATATATTCTTAGACGGAATCTGATGTATTTAATATCGCATGAGAAAAAACAAACATATTTTTTCGTATATAATCTTATTTGTAATGAATGAAATACCAAGGATCATATTCATAACTAAAAAATTCACGGTATTCAAAAAAATAAATAAATAAAGCATTTTCATTTCGTATTCTGATTCCATAAATATTTCGCCTGGAAGCTTGAGGAGCATTTTGGTAGAATTTCTTGAAAGATTTATATTATTTACTTTATTTAGAATGCAAATAATTTATATTTTTGATGTTTTTTCTATTCAAATGGGGAAAATGCATGCAAGGACTTGATCAAAAGTTACTTAAAAAAATCGCGAAACTTTTTCTTCAATAATTCAAGATTCCATTTATGCTTTGGCAACAATAATCATGAATATCGCTCTTTCTTCTTAAGAACCTGTCTTGCTGGAATAAGGCAATGAAGGAAAAAAGTGAAAGATGGCAAAAAATGTACAAAAAGAAAAGTACAATAAAAAGATTAGATTTTGAGGAAAAGAATGGCCCGAGGAAGAGTCCAAACAACACTTTTCACAAAAGAATGTTCAGTGAAAAATTATTTGCTTTGTCATTTCAGTGGACCATAAAACTGTAACAAAAAATACTATCAGACAAAAGATAGAAGAAAAAAAATTATTAGAAAGAGAGAAAATAAATAAATGAAATGAGAGAAAAACGAAAAGAAAAGAAGAAAAAAAATCTTGAAATGAGCATCCTGCAGTTTTTGCCTTGAGGCTGGATAATACTGGATTTCTTCGCACATAAATATTGCTCCAGTAGTAGCTTGAAGCCTTGCAATTGTGGCTGCATTAAATATTGAATGGGGTTTGAAAAATAAAGAGGCTTTCTCATTGGTTTTTGAAACAAAAGTGCTCCCATGCATTTTTTTTCTTTCCATAAATGGATTTTATTGCGACAAAGCATTTGAATGTCATGGATAATGAAAAAAAGCACGTGAAGAATAAAATTGAAAACCGGATTAAGATTCCTTTTTTTTCACATAAAAAGTATTTGTTTAATGAATAAAAAGAAAGTTAATTATTTTCTAACGGTTTTTTTAGAAGATATATAAAAAAACAAACTTTTTTTTCTTCATGATTAATCTCGGAATTAAATCTTGATTAAGTTTAAAATAATAGATTTCATTGTAATTAAAAAATTGTCGCTATTATAGTGTTTTTGATTTTTACTGAAGACAAATGCCATCAGAGTATTAAAAAAAATCAGGATCTTTTTTTATTTTAAAATCATGTATATTGTTCTGATTCATTAAAATAGTCTTTTATCATTCAAATTACTGTAGAATAGTATTTATTCTGCTATTTAATGAATTGTAACAGTTTTTTTTTGTCTTCATATAAAGGAAAATTTAAATAAATATTATTTTTTCTTATAAATAAAGCATTTGTATTATATAATAAAAGTTTTAAAGATAAATAAAGACTCCCTCACTCTGATTTTGGTTCTGATTATCGAAAATTATAAATTCTGAATTTCTTGTTAACAATTAGCATTCTTTGCTTCTATTTGTTTCAAGAAAACTAATTCTTTATTATTAATTTCTATAAAATATATTGTTTCTGTTCATTTATGGCATTAACTTCATTCTTCCACTTATAATTCTTCAAATCTGATTAATAAATCTTAGAAGAATCATACAGTACTCTTCAGTGCAACAGATTTAAAGTGCATTATATAATAAAAGTATTATATAATACACATTATATAAAATAAATATTATGTATGGAAGGGCAGGCCAGATAAAAAAAACCCCAGAAAAGCCGGAGTTCTGCGAACTGATTTCTTTGACCACCCATAGCAGAAAACAAAATTTTTACTCCAAAACTCACTGTTATAATACGGATTTTCTCACTTCTTATTGAGTACTAAACTCTGCATTTTATATTAAGCCATCTAGAATGTTAACGTGGCTTGAGCAGTTGGGTGAATCATAGAAGTCGTTGCCGGTAATGTGTCGAGTTAAAATAGAAAACTATGGTAGTATATATGTTTATATACTGCACTACATGTTTCAAAAATTTACTAGAGAAAAAGTAAACTAAAGCATCGCATTTTTACATAAATTCTGTAATGCCTAATTTAAATGTAGGAAACATAAACAAAACATTAACGTAAATCGTAGATCTAATTCTTAAGAAAATTGACTCAAATTGATTTTGTTTTACACTGGAAAATGATACAGATATGAAAAGGTAAGACTTAGATAAGAGTCAATACTTACATTTTTTAAAGTTTGTGAGAAAATAGGCTGGATAGTACGGAAGCCGGATAGTCGCGAACCGGGTACTCTGTTGTGTACTGTATTTCATAATTAATCTCGAAGCTCTCTGATCATGAGTTCCTTAAAATACTGATATATTTTTTGCCACGATGGATGCATAAACAAATTTGGATGCATTTAATTTGGCATATGCTTTCTAGTAAAATTAATTAAGAAAATCTATGAAGTTATTTCATTGATTTCTTTATTCTCACTTTACCCATATATCTTGTTTCTTTGATGTATTCTATAAACATTACTATTATACATAAGCGGCGAAGATATTTCCAAAGAAAATATGATATCCCTGGGATTTCCAAGCAATGTTGTCTAAATATTAGATAGTGATACAGTCATGCAATTCGCCAAGCACAGTTTTTTAATAGCCTTTTTGCAAATGCTCATATTTTGTGAAAGAGAAGAACTGTGTTGATAATGATTGCGATAGAGAATAATCAAAGACTGACATTTATTTACGTCATCATATCAAAGGTGGAGGGGGGGGGAATACTGGTAATTTGCAAAAAAAAATCTGTTAATTGAACAGATTGTTTTAAAGGTCAGTAATGGTGATTAAAATGGTCTGTAATATAATATTTCTTAAGTCTAATTGAGGCTTCAGAAATTTTTTATGCGCTCCTTTTAACTATCTATAAAGCTACCCAGCAATATGCAAGTTTGTCACATTATCAAGGATTGTTCATTTGCAATTTTTAGTATTCCAAAAAAAAAAAAGTTTTCATTGTGTGTGTGTGTGTGTGTGTGTGTGTGTGTGTGTGTGTGTTTACATCATTCACTACTTTTTAATGTTCAATTATTTCAATCTTCTCAAAATAAATCAGTAAGAAGTTAAATTTTCGCTGTTTTTTTTTTTCAAAATTCACTTTTTAACCTCTTTTATTTAATCAATTACAGCCTCTCTTTTCTTATCTAATGAATTGAGCTGCGTGAGGACATTGTTATCAGATTGCCAAATGAAGGAGATTTGATAAATGTGAACACCACAGAATGTTATTTTAAGACTGTGTACGTGATTAAAGTTAATGGGATGTAAACAAATCCTTTCACTTTACACATAGTTTAATCGGCAAAGTCATTTTAAGACATTTAGATTCAAAACGCCTCCTCGTATATTTATAGAAAAGTGACTATGCTGAATTTATTGAGATAAGTTACAGCGGCGAAATGAGGAATTTACAAAAATAACAAAAAATAAAGGAGATCGGCTAAAAAAGTTCATTTAGATAAATGCTTGCTAGAACCATGCAAAATACAGAAAAAAAGTTTCATGGAATTATATGGAAAATTTGCGGAGTATTTGAGATTAAAAATATGAATTTTCCGGGCCTTGAAACAGGATTTGTCCTAAAATTAAAAGGTGTATTCTCTTGATTATTATAAAGTTTTCCGAGTTAAGCAATGCCGAAATCAAATTTGAACAACGAAGAAAGCAAAATCAAAGTAATTTTTAAAAAATTCTGAGAATACACTTGGGGAGAGGTATCGGAGATTATACTTTTTCATTTTTAGGGAGAATTTTTTTTCAAGTCACAGAAAGTTCATATTTTAATTGCAAATATTTATTGCAATTTTACAGATATTTGCATAAAATCTTTTAATATATTGTTGTTTTTTTACTATGGATTATACTTTTTGGACAATTTCTTTCATTTTTGAGTTATTTTAGTAACTTTCTTATTACGCCATCAGGAGCACTGTAACCTATCTCAATAAATTCAGCATAGTCACTTTATTATAGGTACACGTTACTTCCCTGGCTATACGAGTTTAAATTTAAAGGATTAAAAGGACTTTACCGATTACTTTGTATATATGCAATAATAACAACTTCGGTAATGAAATATTAATTCGTTTAATTTCACTAATACTTGATAAAAGATGGAATTACTTTTTCATAATTTTTCTAGCTCTATATCTGTAAATTTGATAATTTCACCTAAAATTGATCCTATGTCTATCTGAATGAGAAGGAAGTGTCTAGATAGACAAGTTAAGTTGCATACGGTGAGTTTTACATACTCGCTCTATCTAATTTTAATCACAACATAAAATCCATTTAGAGCTATGAGAAAGACCATTTGGTCTTATTAAGATTCTGAAACTTATTTTGCTTATGTATATATATTTTAACCAAAATGAATTCTTTCACAGTTGAACGAATATTCATAAATTAGTAGTTGAAGGCTACTGTATTCGTGAGAAAAATATGATTTTTTTTTAAACGTAATACAAGATACGGTCATCTCCTTACGTGTTGCCTAATTCATACGAAGTGAAAGGAAAATATATTTATTTATATTATTCGAGGGAATACCAAGGCATAAAAATAAAGGCATTTTTTAAAAAAAATATATTAAATTTTCATTTAATAGTTACATTAATATAAGATAATAACTATGCTATAAAAATTGTTTTATCGTCTGCGATTTCATTTTCAATTGATTTGAAACTCTATTTGACATTTATGATTTCTAAAATTCACTGACAAAAAAATTCATATTGTGCAAAATAATTCTTAAAAATGCCAAAATCCCATTTTTTTCAAAAGTCATTAATAATTTTTAATCAAAAAGAAATACGAGGTTATCCGACTTAATTATACATTAAGAGTGGCAACTCAGTGCAAATAATGATATAAAATATTTATAATATTTTTACTTAATATGAATAACGACATTTACATAAAATTATCATTTCTATATATGGAAACATTGTTTTTAATTAGTAAAAATAATTCTTTGACTCGAAAAAAATTATTAATTGACGCGAGGCCTACTTTAAAATCTCTTTTGTGCATCACAGTTTTCGTGAATTGAAGAAAATCTAGAACTGAAAATCATGAAATGAAAGAAAACAGTAGTTAAGATTCCTACAGCGAATGAAATGTTTATTAGTTTTACTTTTATGTATAGATAATGGATATTGAAACAATATGTCTGGCTTCTTTTATCCCGATCTCGGCATTGCACCATTTAATGACAACTAACTAATCAATCAATGACCTCAATTTTGAGTAAGAAAAATTATGTTGACTAAAACTGTAAATTATGACTTCGTATAAGAATAAAAGAGACATTAAAAGCGATTCAAGTATTAAAAAAAAACTGCTTTGATTCATTTGAGCTTCTTTCTTTCATAAAAATGAGATTTTATGAATTTTCTAAATTTAAACTACTTAACTGGACGTTTTCGGACAATGGATATTATCAGTAAATACTGTTTTTCCAACGAATTAAATAAAGAAAAATGCTGCATATTTCTGAAAAGAATAAACGATAAGAGTTGATTTAATTGTTCTAGCAAATTATGTGATCTTATATGTAATGTATTAAGGTAAATGTGAAAAATATATAATGACAGTTTTTCTTTTCACCTCATATATAATTTCATCAAATTGTGGGTTATAGCCCAGATATCTTATATATCTTCTTTAACCACGTTGGTTGTAGCCCAGAAAATTGCTGTGAAAAGTATTAAAATGCGGAAAACGCACTTAATGGCAATTTTATTGCTTTTGATTGATTTGCTTGTTTTCTCAAAACAGGTTATCATTTTACTTTTGGGCATTGTGCATGAAACGTGGGAAGGGAGTTAAAACACCAGTTTGAGCATCTAAATAAAAGTATATTAATCTGAAGGAAAAGTTGTATTGGGAAGAAAAAGAACTTTAAAAGACCCATAAAATTAGCTGTTGGACGTTAAGATAACGTAGGACAATAATGAATTTTAAATGGATGTAAATTAGGCAAAAATATTTCTAATATGATATAAGTGTTTGGAATTTTACTCAAATGTTGCATAATGGAAGTAATAAAAAAATTTCAGTTCTTTGTTTTCATTATTTTAAAAAAAATCAACCTGATTATAAAAGAAATGTCAAAAAATGCCTAAAGTATTTTTCAATCAGCCCACTTTCATAGACAGAAAAAAAATTCTATTATAAAATCTTCTAAATACGACTCCAGATAGTATTGCAATGGATTTTCAAAAAAAAAAAAAAATTGTGAAAATTAGATCCGAAGTTAACAGTTTTTTTTTCTAATTTTTCAACCTAAATTCATTTTCCAATAGTCGTTCGTTATGCTCGAAGTCTACTATTAAATGTTTTTATGAAAGTCAGGAATCCAAGATTCAAATTCTTTTTTCATATTTAATTTTCAGGGCTTTTTTGAAAAATGGTCATTATAATGCTATTTGAATTTGCAGAATATTTTTTTAGAACTGATTTTTTTTCTATTCACAAATTCAGACAGGGAGAAAAATACTTACAGACATTTTTCAACAAAATTGTATTTTTCAAAAAATGATTCAGATATTGATATAAAAGTTTTAGCAATTACTTCTTTCTATGTAACATGTAATTCAGTGAAATTCTAAAAATTATATTCAAATTAAAACAAATAGTAATAAAAAATATTTTTCCAAATTCTCTTTAAAACATTTGACTGACTAAATAAGGTATAAAATCCTTCTGCAGTTTATTTTATTTGTCTTATAACCTGCAACTTTTTAATTTGACCTTTCCTCAGATTAATAGATTTTATTTAAATGTTCCGACTCTCCCTCTTCTCTTCTTTTATCTAATTCGATATCCGGCAGCAAATGTAGAGTTCTGTTTTGGAGAGTCAATCTAATAACATAGAGCAATAAAACTGCTACTTTATATTATTTCCATTCCAAAGTAGAGTTCGATTGAACTATTAAAGATATTATTTTTTGGAGTATACTATTTTTAAATTTAAGTTTGTTGCTGCATTAGAAGAATACTGGCCTCTGCTCAGTCTTTCTTGTGATCTTATGATCTTATGTGATCTTACTGTGATCTAAAATGTCATCATATAGTTTTTATTAATATTATTTTATTGATTGCATTGTATTTAAATTATAATAAAATAATTCCTAGATTAAATTATATTATAACTCTTAACTTTCTCGATATCTTAGTCCATTTCTATGTATTATTTTTTTTTTTATAATTGATCTATTTTTTAAATGTCTTTTAATAACTCCCTTCTTTCCATCTGTTAATGGATGAATTATTGCTCAGTTACAGGATAGAACATGTATATAAAATTTCATCAAAATTGCTCCTGCTGTTCTGCATAAGCATCCTTCATACATTGGAGTGTTTACTATTCTAAAAGGTATATTTAAAAAATATAAGTCCACCATAAGTTCAGTTCAGAGTTTAAACTTGTGGATCATATTTCATGCCAATTGATATATTGTTTTACGTATTTAAAAGTGTCACCACCCCCGCACACACTTTAAGCAGAAGTGCATGGGTTAAGAATTATCTATAGAGATTTTTAGTTAGCTAATTAGAAACAAATAAACCTACGCTTGTTGAATTTTACATAATAGTTTCGAAGTAGACAACAACGAAAAGCTTAGATACTATGATTACTCAAAAAATGGCAAGACATATAGTCTCATTTATAGATACCTGCTACTTCAAGGGTGGCGTTTCGGCTCCTAGCCTTTCCGACTTCGTTGGTGGCCAGGCACCAATAGGTTCCAGTGTCCTGTTCTCTCTTAGTATGGATGACGTGCAAGAAGAAGAGGGATCCACTTGGAAGTACCATCCTGTTGGCGGTGTTCTTGACCTTGGAGCCCTCGTGGTACCATTCGATTGTGGGCTCTGGTCTCCCCTCCGCCTTGCAGTTGAGGGTAGCAGGTTCATGCTTCCTCACCAGCACGTCAGAGGGGTGCTCTGTGATCCGAGGGGGACGCTGACCTGTTAAGAGAAAAAACATGTACTCAAGGCAATAACTAAAAGTTAAAAAATGTAATCAAGTTCAACCAATTTACATAAGAAAGATAAGAAAAATTAATTTGGTACTTTCAATCCAAATAATGTTGAAAAAGCTACTTAAAATATTATTGCCATTGATAGTTATGTCTACTTGAGTCATTCTGAATTGGAAATAAAATAAAAGGCTGTTACTTTCAAAGGTTTAGAAAAAGGATGAATGATATTATTTTAAAAATGATATAATTCTATTATTAGATTCTCTTTATTAAAGTTGTATTCTTATAAATACTAAAATTTTCTTCAAAAACAGTGGAAGATGCTGAAATTGTATCATTGTCAGCATATATGTGATCATCAAAATAATTGGAAACATCATTACGTATTAGAAAGCAACTGCAATAAAAGAAACAACAGCGCAAACGAATAAAATAATTTTCATTAATAAGTCGTGGAGCCACTTTTGGCATGTAATCCATCTTGGATTTGCCTAGGGCTTGAATTCTGCAAATGCTGAATTGTGTTTAAAAGAATAATGAACCATTTTTCATGAAGATACTGTAAAAATTGTGGGAGAGATGCCTGTAGAGGATATCAGTTCAGGAAAAACAGTCTAAAATGGAGGTAGGTTTCTCACTTCGATCTTATGCTTATCAAACCATGATTGGATAAGTCCCACTGCAGGAATAGGACCAATAAAATCCCCGAAAATTCCATCTCCTACATTAACCAAAACATAGGATGGATAAGGTCAGCTAAAATTTCTGAATTTTTCTCCCTAGTGATTATTTCTTTTAGGATACAGGAACATGACCATTTAGTGAACGTATTTTTTCTGTGTTTGAAATTGAAATTTGAATTTAAAAAACAGCTTCCAGAAACAAATGAATTATTAACAATAAGTAACTCGAAATTCAAATTCGAATCTATGTTTTTAAACAACATAATGCTTGAGAATAAGAAAATAATTTTATATCAAATCAGATTGATATATTAAGGTATTGGAAGTTTCGCTTCCAATTTATTATCTTTATTATTTATAAAGTAGAATATTTTTGTGTTTGCGTTGTTGATCAATAATCAGACAGTTTAAATTAGAGCTACCCAACTTGTCACATATGTATTTCACGATGTGAGAATGACCAGATGGGAGCTTAAAAATTAAGTGAGATTCTGAAACTTTTCATCGATAATTTTGATAAATGCTGCACAAACATATTTCTACACTGTTTTAAAATTTAAAAAAGGATTTTTTCCAATACATATGATATAATTTTTTCTTATTTTATAGAAGATTTTATAGAAATATTTTCATTATTATAAGTTTATGGAGATTCTTGGTTATATGCTACCTCACATTTTTGGCTGAATCAGTAATCGTTAAGGAATACTTCGGAAAGATAAACATTGGAAAAATAAATATTTATTTTATAGAATCATGTGCTGGGACACCTATATTTAAAAAAAATCTCAACAATTTACCAAAAAAATGAAGGAAAAAAAAGGAGAAGAAAAACCCTGATAATATATTTATCTATAACGATATACTTCGTATCGTAATTATCTTGCATATTAAAATGGCTTGATGAAATGGCATCTGGGAAGCTGTACATAAAACTGATGAACTTTATAATGTATTTTGTGGATTTATTAGTTAGGCATCCTGGCAGTTTTTCATAAGTAGAGGGTGTGTACTCATACGATCGGCATAGGTACGCTGAAAGGTACCGCTGAGTTAGTAATCCACAATGGGATCGCAGAAGGTATATATACCTCTTTCCATAGCTATGCTGCAGCTGATATTTGTACTATTATATATATATATATATATATAAGCCAAAGTGGTGGCCATGAATGAAATACCCAAATCATTTTCATTATTGCTACTAATATTTCATCCTGATTTTGTTCTACAGTTGTTGGTGAAAAATATATGAGGATTTAGTTTATTTTTTTATTGAATTGGCTTTTGTTTAAAAAATATGTTTAATAATGAATATTAAAGCAGATACTGCAAATGCAAATATTTTCAGAAGTACTGTAAATTATTTCAGAATTAATGATTAAGAAAAATAATTTTGTGCATTTTAAAACATTTTATTATCATCTTTCTCTTTTAATTTGACATTTTTCTATTAGTGAGTGCACTTTATTTTTTTTACTTTATTAGAGAAATTTAATATTTGTTTGATATATTATGTAAATCATGAAACATATTTTACACAATACACAAAATTCAATTCTAAGTTATCCTTTTTTTTTTCTCTTTATTTTTCTTTTCGAACGTGCTTCAATTCAACAAACCTGAAATATTATCAATTAAATTTTAATCACTTCTCGTTTCAAATTAAACTTAAAAATTAAACATTTAATATAGCATGAGTTATTTGATGATCAAAACTTGTAGTTAAAAATATTTTGTCGAGGAATCCATCAAAATAAAATTATATACAAAAAATTTAATTGAAATTTCATGCAACTAATAATCCTGGAAGGCCAACTGACCCGGCCAAAGAGGCTAGTTTGTAATATATACAAATTAACTGTCAAAGGAAAAATAAATGGATGAAATAAAAAAACATCGAAAATTTTTACGAAAACAAGAATGTTAAGGTGTTACATACTTTAAATTCTATGCAAACAATAAATTTGGGACAACTCGCTAAACAGCGAAAAGTTTAAATTTCTCATATTTTTCCACAATGTGGCTCCTTTTGTGATTAACTTCGTAGAATAAATAAGAGAATGAAGTACGCATTTTGAACCTCAAACCTTTGACATTGCATTCAAAATTTGATGCAGATTTGTGTTTTAAGGTAACACATTAAATTTCATTTATCTAATTCTCTGAATTTTTAACTTATTGTATTTATATGTTTATATCTCTCTGACCAGACCAATTCTAGAATATGGTTTCCTAATTTACTATTGTGCCTCAAATGCTAACTTAGACAAACTTGAAAGAGTGCAATTAAGTACTTCAAGAATAATTACTGGACTTTGTAATAGCTGTCCTAATGATATTGCACTGTACGAGAGTGATCTACCTCCTCTTTCTCTGAGAAGAAGTTACTGTCTTTCAAAATATTACAAGAAGCTCTTTAGCTACAATGATCAGCACAGAACTTCTGTTTATCTTCATTCATGGCATAATATTAAGCGTTTAAAGAAACACAGCCCTTTTTCCTTCGCAAAAGAGATGGGTCTACCTTCTGGAGATGTGGAACCACATTCCTTAAAGCTTTTTTGGAATTTTAAGTTTGACCCTGATCGAATTCATTTCCATACTGATCTCTTGGCCAAGATTAGCAAAATGTCAGAGTTAACTGAATTTTCTAGAAAAATGTCTCTGAAAACTATTCATATCATTCCATCTTCGGCTCTGAAAATGTACACTGATGGCAATAAAGGAGATGGCGGCATTTCTGGTAGAGGCGTGCACATTGAGATTCCTGAAGGAACTACTCAAATTTTGTTTAGTAATCCTGTCAACTATTCTGTATTCAGGTCCGAACTTATTGCAATCTATAAGGGACTTCAATATATCGACACGTCCTCTGAAATTGTCTTCGGAGACATTTAGATTTTAACGGATTGTCGTGTTTCTATACCGCACTTTTCTCATTAGACGAAAGTGGGGGACAAGATTAGCTTGAATATCTTAGACTTATTGACAGGCTCTCCGCTGATAACTCTATTCACTTTCAATGGGTCCCCTCACATATTGGTTTAAATGGTAATGAGATAGAGGATAACTTAGCTAAGACTGCCTGAGCTGACATATTTCATGGTGATGCAACACTAACTTATTCTGAAAGCTCCTCTATCAAAAAGAGGAGCTTTCAGATGTCTAGAGATGGAGTCGAGTGGAGTCAGTTTCTCTAGAGATGGAGTCGAGTGGAGAGTCCCACCTGCTCACCATTGATACTTTGGTAAGAGTCCTGGTTGGTGTCACCGCCTGAATATCTCTAGAAAACAGCAAATGGCTCTCTATCGTTTTTTGAGTGGACACACCAAATCCCTCACCTTCCAACATGGACGGAGGATCTTTGCTGAATGTACTTGGTGCAAGGCAGATCAAGACTCCCCCAATCACATTCTTAAATGTTTAAATGTTACGATTTTTGAGATTTTAAAGAATACGCTATTGTTTTTGGACTTTTTAGAGATCTTTGGTTTCATGGAAGTGGTATAGCTCAGCTATAAACCACAACAAAAACAGACAGAGAGCTCAGAAACAATAATTCAAACATATAGAGAAATACAGAACTATTTGACAAATTTTGTCCAAAATTTCATTCAGATTTACAATTTAAATGTCAAATATTCGCCCCACTTGTTACGTTTTTCAGTTAAAATGTTCACATAAAAATATAATTAAAAAAGGATTTATTCGAAGTACAGGAGGGGTCTAAAATGTAGAGATTCATCAAAGCACTGAGATCGAATTCTTTGACACTTCAATATTAATTTTTACTTATTTTTTGTAAAAGGGATAAAAATTTTCAATGTAAAAATATTATCATAAGATAATAAAAAGAAAGCTTTCTATTATAAACTCCGACTTTATTCTCCTTTCTTCCATATTTATCTATAGCAAATGCAGCAGATGTTTTTTATTATCACCGTTTACTATCGGTGTAGAAAAAGAGTGGAATTTTCTTTTTCAAATTCCAATGCGTACATAAATCTTAATACATCAAAAATATTTTACAAAATGCAAATTATGGATTGTTAACCATTGTAATTTTATATTGTCCTTTCTTTTTCAGAATCATTCTCAGTCATGACTTTGTCTCTCTATCTCTTTGTCTGTCTATTTATCTCCTTAAATATGATACCGTCTTCTCATTATAGGGTTCATCAAAAATCGGTTGTTTATATTAGGAACTTCGTACATAGAATAAATGCCGTGGTCTCGACAATTTTGTAATCTGAACTCTATCAATATGTTTTCAAGTACCATTTTGATAAAATGAAAAATTTCTTAAAACATACTTTATGATCAAACTTACTCAATAAGGAAAATAAACCTACAATGATAATCCGAAATGGAAAAAAGCCAGGATGAAGTATTAATAATTTTTAAACGGCATTTCAAATATGAAATATATTTTTGTAAAATATGATTAAAATATTTTTAAAAAAAATGATTAAAAATAATAAAAAATTGCACTTTAAAGAAATTGGTACCATTGAAGACATAATTTTTGAATTTCAAGATGATATAACTTTTTTAGTATTGTAATACTTTCGAAAGTTAACTCTAAAAAATGTCAAATTTTTTTAAAATTATTAATTGATGAAAATTTGAACAAATAATTATCCCAAGGTGCACATTCCTATCCTCCAAAATATATATGTGGAAAATTGATAGCTGTTGGTCAAACAGTCTGGTCAGTGGAGTAATCTTCCTTTATTATTAATAGGGCTAACTAACCATTAATAACCAACCTATTTATAATAACTAGAACCAGGTGTATAATAATTTAAATTTTGGCATTGCGTTTATTGCATCAAGCATTAAATTTTTAAATTTTTAATTATTTTATGTAATTTTTTATTAAATCACATAAAATGCATATAATTTTTCTAATGAATGAATGTAATTTTTATTTAAATCAGTTTTTCGTTTAAAAGTATGTGTTTCCCTTTATTGGCTTAAATTAGCCAATGTACAATTATTAACGTGAACATCCTCTATATGTTTATGATACTATACATTTAGAATATGTATACATATCCTCTCTCTATATAAATAGAGAATACGTAATATCCTCTATATGTGCTTTATAATTGTTCGTACATATTCTCGATATGTATGCACAATTATTAAAATGGACATTCACTATATGTCACTGGTAATTTATAAAACGCCGGCATTCACCTAGGTATTTTATAGAATACCAGGCATTTTCAGACAAAGTATAAAAATTGGTAATTATTATATACTTTCCCTAGATAGTGGATATAATACATTCATATCAATAAATTAAGGATAATGCAAGTTCGAGAAAGAAAAAGTCAGAAGCAAAGCAAATGTGACTTATTTATAAAGCCTATTTATTAAACAAAAGGTAAAGAGCAAAAAAGATGCTATATATTTGATATCATTAATAAAAATTGCGATTTTTTTGCTTTGTTTGATACCATTAATAAAAATTGCGATTAAAAAAAACTATTTACAAAAACCAATATTACATGGTTAGTATGATGGTTAATACACAGTATGTCTCTCAGAAGATGCAATACAGTCTGTACAACGTTTAGGCATGCTGAGTATCAAATTATCGATCTGATCTTGGGGAATATTGCACCACTCATCAAGCAATGCTCTCCGAAGTTCCGGTAGACACGTAGGAGAGTGTTGACGAGCTGAAACTCGTCGACCAAGCATGTCCCACACATGCTATGCTGGATACAAGTCCGGTGAGAATGCTGGCCAGTCCATACGGGTGATATCCTCCGATCGAAGGCATTCTTTTACGATTTTTGCACGGTGAAAACGGGCGTTGTCATCCATAAACACGAATTCTGCGCACCGAAACAAACGTTCACGTTGTTCCCGAATAATGATGTCCCTATAGATTTGGCCTATCATGATTCCAATTTGAACATGCAGGTCAGTTCTGGAAGCCAGAATAATTCCTCCCCAAACCAGCAATCCTATACCACCATAACGGTGTCATTTAATGATGTTCTTCTCTTGGTGGTAACGGGTACCTGGCGCCCTCCATATGAAAGTTCTGCGAGAATTAAACTGCAGGCTAAACCTGGACTCGTTGGAAAACATCACACAAGCCCACCGTTGCGGTGTCCATAATTCATGCTCTCTACTCCAGGCTAACCGCAGGTGACTATGAATTGCAGTAAGTGGAACACATCTGACAGCCGTATGAGCTTATAGACCAATCTTCCCTAAGCGTCTGTACACGGTCTGCCTTGAAACTGTCGTACCAGTGGCTAAAGAGAGCTGACGAGACAGGTCTGATGTTGTGCTCCGTCTGTTTCTTTTGGCAGTAACTGCCAAATACCGGTCCCCATTCGGAGTTGTAACTCGGGGATGACCTGTGCTGTAACGTCTACTCTCATTACCATCATCTTGGAATCGTTTCCAAAGCCTGGAGATGACACTCTGGGCTATTCCAAGTTCCTCGGATACTTCCAGCTGGTTACGCCCACATTCCAGGTGGCCGATAATTCTACCACGTAAAAATCATCCAAATGCGTCCTTTGTGTCATAACTATGCGTTTATTGCACCGAAAGGTTTATAAAATGCTTGCGAACAATTTTACTTCTTTGCCTGTATTCCTTATACATCACTCTCTTTCACTCTCGTTATTGCCATGTACTATCGGTGTCATCTGTTGGCTTCCTGCAATTTTCATATGATTTTTGAAGATGTGTGTAGTCATTTTACGGGTGATATGTGTATTTTAGAGTTCGATTTCCGCCTGATTCTGAATTATCCTTAATTTAAGGACATGAGTTTACTTTATTGCTTGCTCTATGGAATGACCTATCAATTTAGGCAAGAAAGGAAAATGTGTCATGATAAGACTATTGTTCAAAACACAATTTATTTTTTTTAATCAAAACTACCAATATTATTTTTTTCAATCAAAACTACCAATATTATTTTGAAAAAAACTAATGAAAGAGTGTCATTAAAAATCTTATATTCGAAAATATGTTTGAAAAAATTCGCACGAAATAAAATGCCTTCCTTATTAAAGAAAACAAAATTTTCGTCTAAAAAAATAGAAATCAACAATTTTGCAACATGGCAGGTTTAAATGACATTTTGAATTAAACTTCATTACTTATTCATTTCATTTGAATGCCTTTCATGTTTAGCTCTTTGTTTTACTCGTATAATTGACATATCTCCGTCCTCTTCGACTTGACTAAACAATTGCAACAGAGTGTAGTGGAACTTCTTAGGCGGGAAAACCTTCAATTCGAGGAATATTCTTAGGGCATAAAGTGAACTATGATCTCGTTTAAGATTGCTTTAAAATTCTTTCTGATATTTCAAGTCTGCAAAAAAAATTTATCTGTCTCACTCATTAGAACTTCCATTATATTATACAAAATACCTCTTCACTTGTTAGCATCAGGAATAAAAACTCGCACATTGATTCCCAAAGAAGCAGAGAAATATTTTTTCCAAATTCATTTTTAAATTCTTTTAGTTTGCATTTTCAGAATGATTTTGAAATTAATTCTACTTTCGGTAACATTTTCAGTTTTGAAACGAAGAGCACACAGAATATCTGTTTGCTCATTTTTCTTAGTATCCACAAAAGGTATGAACTTTCTGACGGCACTTTCTGCATGGATATGTATCCCTGATTTCCTTTATATACACACATAAATAGCAGAAACGAAACACACTTCGGCATGTATGTCATCCTCGTGTTGGTTTAATCCAAAATTGGCTACACTTTCATTCACGTTTTTCAAAACAGGCTCCATTTCGAACATCAGAGATGTATTTAATACTTTAATTTACATACATACATATGGAAACATAGTTTACATAGGGAATGTGGTAAATGTTTCATAAATTGTCGACCATTTCTTAAAATGCCAGCCTTTCCTTCAATGCTCTTAACATTTACATATTGTAAAACAATTAATAATAATTTTAAAAAATTTCTTTTTAGTGACAAAATAGTGATAACAAAAAAGTAAAGGGCAAATTGAAAGCAGTTTAAAAATTATATAATTTGAAATGATAATCAATGTTATCTTGTTAGATGTAAAATATGGGAGGCGTTTCCGATTTGATATTTTATTTTTCAAATGTAGCTTAACATAAACTGCTTCGATGCACTTTACAGGAACTCCACTTTCTACTTGATATTTTAATTGTAGAACAAAAAATACCAGCAACTAAAGCTGTTGCACTTAGTGATCAAAATCAACTATGACTGCAGACAAATATGGTTAAAGTTATCGAACCAAAACGTACAGTCAAGTCAACTTTAACATTTTAAAAATGAGAAACTTGGAACTTAATTTTTCCTCCACTTTCTAAAAGAAAAATGTTTTAATATCACAAGTATCTCGGGAAATGCAAAAGACTCGATAAGTTCTTGAAAAATCACCCCCTCGAAGTATTTCTATAAGCACATTCTTCGTTGTAGCTGCCGACATATTTTATTGGCTGGCACGGCGGCGTTGCCATTTTCCTTGATTAATCTTTCCGAAGAAACAGCTTGGGAACAATTTTTATGAATAGCTTGGCATTTATCGTCTGTTCTTAATTTATGTCGAATCGTTAATTCTTTTTAATATATAATGACAGGAATAGAGGTTTTGGAGATTAATTAACTGTTCTTATTTTATCTTTGGTGTAGAATAATAAACTTAAAATTTATCGTTGAATATTCATTACTACTTTTATGTCCCGTTGTTTAAAGAGACTAAAACGTTATTGTATTAGCTTTCATATATTTATTTTTTTATTTGCGTAGTTTCAGCAAACAGTCATTTTTACAAGCAAATATTTATTTATTAATATTTGATAGCATCAGACGATTTTCAAACTTTTAACAATCTTCATTTTTGAAAAAGAGTTTAATTAATCACATGCATCAGTAATTGTTTTGTTCTTTATTTCTTCTTAAATACACATATCAATTAAATTAAATTAAATTTGTCAGAAAGTTGATTTTTCTTTCTTTCCGAATTTCTAAAGTTCTGAAATTTTGTATAGTTGTTTCTGATAGTTATTCAACTATTTAAAATCTTCACAATTTAATTTTGAAGTAAACAGTTAACTTTAACTAAATTTTAAACATCGCCATTCACTAATAATTTTGACAGAAAATTAATTATAAGATTTCATAATATTTATTTTAATGAATTATAAGAAAGAAAAAGACAAAAACAAAAAATTATAAAAAATAAAAACTTTTTTATTAGAACATTAAAAAGAGGAAATAAATGCTTTATTAAACGCTGCTAGTCAAACAAAACGTGTGAAGATCTAAAAATAATATGGAAGGAAATTACGTCTCAAAGAATATGATAAGAAAATGAAAATAGCTTGATAGTAATTAAAAATTTAACATATATTATGAATATAATTAAAACTCCAGCGTACTTTGAGTATTTATATCATTATCGATTTTCAGTTTTAAGATCTCCGAATTTTGATAATGTTTTAAGATCTCCGAATTTTGATAAAGAATTCTCTATATTTCTGCACATTAATAAATTCAAACTCATTTTTTCCATCTTGATTATTAGAGTTGTATTTCAAATGTATTTTCTATTTCTAACATTTTTATGGTTTTTAAAGATACATATTATCTTTTTTAAAACTATAATTATTTCTCAATTTTATCTTATGGGTATAGGAATTTTACATATATGTCATTTTTGTGCTCTTCATTTTCCCTAGCCCTTCATCAAAACATGCTATTTGAAATCCTTCAGTCTTATCCTTTATTGATAGTAACCACTTTCTTTTTTTATTTAAACAATTATACATACACTGTTTTTGTTCGATTAAAATCTCTTTAAATGCATTTTTTTTCTCTCAAAACACCATTTAAAATTATGTATATGCATTCATGTAAATACATATTCATTTGCATTTCTGCAACTTTGATGACAGATTAAGATAATTATTTTCTAAATACGCTACATTAAAACATTTATTTATTCAAAAAATATCCATCATTCATAAATGTCTTATTTATTGAATGTATTGTATATTAAAAGGAAATTTGTATAACATGCTTTTTAAATATGTATAATATATATAGCGTAAAATTGTTGATTGAAACCTTAATGATTGATATAATTAAGATGGATATTATTGCAGATGTATCGGCTAAAAATACAAACAATTAAATTCAGTAGTGATTACTATTTTGAAAAAGAATATTTTCTATATAACTACACTTATTTCATTTTTTTTTTCCATTTCACAATATCTTCATTCTAAAAATGTAATATGATTTGAGTATTAAGAAACTCATTGTACCTGTCAGAAGAAGACAAAAAGAATTAATTTTCAAGCTATGTAGTGGTCGCTTGAACGTCGTACTGAAACTCGTTTGATGCGTTTGTCAATTCACATGTGTAGCGCAGGGAAAAAGACATAAAGGATAAAAATACGATTGGCTACATGTATGGTTATTAAATTTCGCTTTCTTTTTCTATATTATAAATCAAACAAGTTGATTGGTAAAAAATGCCATGTGTTATTCTAGTTCAAATCCTATCGAATGCTGAATTAATAAAATAAAAAAAAATTATCATTAAGGTTATTTGAAAATTTTTATGAGCATTCAAGATCATTAATTACTTATAGTTCATTTGTTTTTCTACTTTTGTTTTTCAGTTATTTAGTACATAAAAAATTCTTACATGTTACCGATGTACTTAAAATGCTATTTATTAGTATATTAATAAAAGGTTAAATAAGTACCTTTTGTATAGTGATTAAATATGTGCATTTGCAACTGTTAAGATTTGTTTATAATATTATTTGTTTTTGTAATGAAAAAATTGCCTGATTAAGTTAATCATATGATTCACTTTTTTAAACTCATTTAAAACTTTCAAAAACTAATAACTTTATTTGCTTTTACGTTTTTCGTTTCAAAAACACTTTCAAAATTTAATAACTGGGCACTAAAAAAAAATCCTCTCTTGCAAAACCATTCTGATTCATTTTTCTAGAATTTGAATGAAACTATTAATCTTGTTCCAAGTGCATTAAAGTTAGCAAAACACGCTTTTCAATGACACCTGTCAAGCCCACACAGCCAAGAAGGAAGAAATCTCTTCTAGATTTAATTTGTTAAATTATTCCGAATCATACCATTCGAATTTTCATCTCCTCGGTTTATTCACTTAACAGTAAAAAAGAGCCGTAAAAGCTTTGACAGCTCTAAATGCACCGTGATTCATACGCTTTTTTTTCCATCTGTATTCTGACACGGCCTGCATTTATCAAGGAAAAATACAAAATGTAAAAATAAGGATGAAAAAAAGTACGACTTAATAAAGGCTAAAAGGAAAAATAGAAAGAAAAAAAACATTCCAGTCATTCAATCTCGATGTGTTCCTTTTTTATATTTGGAATCATATCGTTCGTCTTAACCGTAACTGAAAGGAATAAAAATAAAACCACCGAAAGGCAAGGACGCTTTCTGCAATTTAATCGCAGCCTCAGCCAGGCTATTTTTTTTACTATTATTATTTTATTTTCTGTGCTGATCGTGTTGGACAAAGCACAATAAAAAGCGACCAACTAGCGTAATCTGGTATTTCTGTTCGCGCCACCGAAGCGAGCCAATGGGATATCAGCAAAAGACGTGCTTATCAAGAAATAGGGGAGCCCAAAATCTCCTATATATTGATCCGGGGGCGGGGCGATGTGCTTTTACTAAAGAAATTCTTTTATTAATGTTGTTGTTTTTTTCTTTCTTCCTCTCATTTTTCTTGGCGATATTTTATGAAAATGCAGTTTACGTAAATTTAGAAAATTAAAGCGCAGCTTCTTGCATTTTTGTCCGTTATTCCTTCTTTTAACGCTCGAATATTGATTTTTTTGTCCATTATTAAAGAGAACAATTTAATTCAAAGTAAAGTCTTATTATTAACAGTGTTATAGTTAATCTTAGAGAATAAAACTTTTCGTTTTATTAAAATTTATCTGTTAGAATTCTCAATAAGAAAAATAGTTTGAGGCATATTACTAAAAATGCGGCAAAAATATACTTAAAAAAGCATTTTGCTTTATTATTATTAATTTGAAAAATAATAAATCTTGAGAAACTTATAAAAGACATAAAATTTTAAAATTGAGAAATTAATTGGTAAAGTTAAGAAACTATCTTTTCCTTTTTTCTTTTCTTTTATTTCTTTCTTTTCTTTTTATTTCTTTATTTTTTTCTTTGACAAAAGGAACAAATTAATGCATTCATATCCAATTAAACAGGTATTACAGGTATTCCAAACTTATACTGAAATGGAAAGAGAAATAAAAAAAAACAAGCGTTTTGCACTTTCTTTTTGTTTATATGTATAAAATATGTTTTTAAAAACTTTCAAGGAGTTAATAAAAACACACTTTTATTAGTGCACAAAAAACGCAATTTTAGTTCACTAATCATTTTTTTTCAATGAAAAACTCTGGAGATCAAAAATTTGATAATCTTAAGATCGCCAGTCATTGATATAAATATTTTGACTGTAATGGAAATTTTATCATCACATTCGTAACACATTATAATTTTAAGTAACTATCACTTGGTCTTCAAGAATCTTCTATAATTTAATAATCTTTTTTGCTTAATTTATCATGTTGTTTCCAAAGCTAGTTTTTATAGTTTATACGCTGATTTTCAATTTTCAATAAAAATTGTTTTCCTTCCTTTAGGGACATCAATAAAAGTTTATTTTAAAAAACTCTTTCTATTTTTTTATTTTAATTTTCAAAATATCTCAAATCATAATCCATCATATTTGCTTTGAACTATTGGATTCGGTTTTTCTCAGATTCATTATCAGATGTTCTTCGTACATTAAATTAAAACTTATTAAAACTAATCTAATAGATAATTATTAAGTTCTAAAAATTTTAAAATTAATATTGCATACAACTTTACAGTATTACAGAACAGCGTCATTATTTTTAAAACAATTTTTATAAATGTTGCGAAAATTAAAATTTAAATCTTTCAATGGTATATTTTCACTGTGCTCCAGCAGTGTGTTGTTAGTTTTAAACGCACTGTAAGTAAAAGGATTCATTTGGTGATGGTTTTAAATATTTTGAATGTATTTTCTTTAAAATCGAATTATTTGATTTATTGATACTACTTTTGTATTTAAGAAGCATTTGTATTTATATGTATCTAATTTTTCAATTAAATTATACTATATGTTGAAATTAAAATGCGTTTGAAAGTTTTCTATGGCATCGGCTGCCTTATTTTCATGTCAAAATAAATACTAATAAGAAATAAATTAAAATAAAAAATAATAAGTTCTAAAAAAAAAGTAAAGAGAGGTATAGGATAAAAATTGTAACATTTCTTAATTTTTTATATTTTAAATTGAAAAAAAAATAATAATAAATTACTCTATAAATTATAATTTCCTTTCAAATAATTCAAATCATGCTATGGTAATATAAAATATTTCATGATATTACGCAATATTTATAGAATATCAGAAGATTTAAACTAAAAATTCGCGCTATATCTGAACGATTTTCTTCGGCATCGTATATTTTTAAAATATTCTTACTTAAACTTATCTTATAGCTGGTTTTCTTTTTTATTATGAAATTCTGTATTTTAAAAAGAATAAAAAAAAAGCACTTTTCAGAATTTGGTTAAAAATAAGGTTTAAATCCAATTCAAAGAAAAATACGAGTATTTTCTCCTATCTGTCTATTTTTTTTCAAGAACCTAGCTTTTTTTCGATAGATGAAATGAGGTTTTTCTTCCTTTGGCGAAAAAAAGAAGAAAAAAATAGACAGAAATAGAAAGAACTCACCCTCTTTTCCTTTTCCATTCAATGAAAAGAAAAATTCCGCATATAAGTACTTTTCTGCGATGAATATTTATACTTTTACTGCAATAGAGTAGATTAAGATCTGTCAAATCAATATGGAGCGTAGAAAATTTTATTTATGTGCAATCTGCCATAATTTTACATTGTTAGATGGGAAAAAAACTGTTCCTACTTTTGCATGCATTTATATTACAATTCTGAACAATATTTCTTGAAATAAATTGAAATTAAGATTCTATTTAAAAATAATATATACATAAAAGATACAAAAAAAAACTCTCTATTAAAAATTTTTTTTTCCTTTAAAGGCCTCTATAATTATTTCTCATTCATGTTTGTTGATTTATTTAGTTTCAGAGATTTATTTCTTTAAATGTATTATGTAAAAATACGAATTTTGGGCAAGGTCTTCAATCGACAATGACTCTGCTTTTTATTTTTAAAGTTTTTTACATGATCGTTTTGTGCTTCGTAGTAATGAAACCAATAAGAAAACAGAATGTGCAATTTGGGCGCTTTTATTTTGAAAGAGCTAAATCAAAATTTCAGTCTTGTAGTTTATCCTGTTAAAATTTCAGTCCTGTAGTTTATTTTCGGTCTTGTAGTTATCTTGTTCTTTTGTACTCGGAAAGGGTAACAGAAAAATTCCTCTCCATGGATTTTTCGTTTAAAATTTCATGAAATTCACAAATTTCGGCCAAAATCATACCAAATTTCACCCGTTTAGCTGAAGGCGTTTTAGAGCTACAGTGTTTACAGATATATAGTTATAATTTCAAAAACGTATTTTTCAAATTCAGGGAGATTTCAGTCTTTGAGATTTATCAAAATCATGAATTTTAACTTTTTAAACTATTACAATAGTTAGAATACTTCGTATATAAGACAACAAAAATGAAAGTAGTCAATTTTTATCTATTTTTGGGAGATTTTTTAAAATATTTGTTTAATTTGAAATATGAAGCATTATTAATTTACTGATTTGAATCCCAAAGAAAAAATTTACTTAGTTTCTAGAAAGAATGCAGATTTAATAAACCTGTAATGATTTTCAATTTCCATTCTTCTAACATTTAATTAAATAAAAAACAATCAATTTAAAAAATTAATTATTATAAAACTATTTTTAAATCTACTTTTCTATAAAATAGATAAAAAAATATTTTTTTAAAGATTAAAATATTTATCGCATATCACGGCATGTGGAAATGTTTAAGTCAAAGTGAATCCTTTTCTTAAATGTAGAATGTAAGAGGTTCTTTGCTGTTGCTAGTTTCTTAGAAACTGAAACTCTTTTTTCGCCCTTATTATATCATCAATAATTAATTAAGAACTGAATATGACTTCAAAATATCTTACTTAAACTCAAGTTATCGGTGAAACAAAAAATAAAACTAACTTCTCGGTTTTCGCGTCCGAATTCTTAAATTCATTTTTTAGTTATTAGTTTCCCGACAAAATTGTTTCTAAATTTATTCTTTAAAAATATGACTTCGTTGAGAAAATTAATCTTCTATAAATATTCAAAATTTAGAAAAATGGATTTTATACCACAAAATGCAGTAACATTTGTCGGTACATAAATTATTTTTTAATACCAACTAATCACTCTTCACATTTTTTGTTTATTTAAACTTCTATCTTAAAAATCGCTCATCTTTGTTTAAAGAGTGCGATGAGCTCTTGTTTCTTTGTAAATTATATTTATATGTTTATTTTCAATAGCTGAAAAATTCCACATAGAAGTACCATATAATATTTAAGCTTAATTTAATTTCACTTAACTGACTTACACAATCTCCTTGACTATATTTTGTTGCAAAAAAAGTTTCATTTTCTAACTGAAAATCGTGTAAAAAATATTAATAAAAGAATATTTTTCTTCCAAGATGATTAGTGGAATTATCTTGAGTTTTTAAACCAAACGACATATCTTTAAGAAAAAAATTCTGAAAACAAGAGCCCAGAAACCAAATTTGAAATCCCAGTGTTACTTAAGAAGGAGACATCTTCCTCTTTAATGAAAGAAAACTGGAAAGTTGAAGGGAACATAAAAATTGAAATCGGAGGAAAAACTCCGTCGCATATATAAATTCCCATCAGCTGGTCGAATTTTGAAAGAGTTAATTATTTCCCAAGCTGCACGCGGTTTTAATTAATGACTTAAAAATAAAATACTGTTTCTTTAAATTAGAATAAGTTTCTTTCGCTCGGTTAAGCACTTCAATTTCCGTGCCATCATTAAAATATCTTTGGTTCTGAAAATAATTTTTTCGCTTCAGCGACTATTAATTAAAGTTACCGCACACGGTAAAACGCAAACGACCGGCTAAATTGCGAATTTTTAATGGGCTTTGTCTCAGTTTTTTTTCCCTTCCTAATTATGTATCGTTTTGTTAGCTAGATGGTTTTCAGCATTGTTCAAGGCTTGCGTGAGGGACAAATACTCTTATTTTAAGTTTACATTGTGGTTGCATCGTTTTGTGTTGGTATCCTCAATTAGTCATTCATTTAATATTGTATGTGTATTAGTATTCACGTAATATTTAATATTATATGCAATATTAAAGGCTATTGCATAATATTCGCGGTATTGTAAACCTTTGTACATTAAAGCTCGTTCTTACTTTCGCGAATACATAGAAGAGAGGAAATGTAGCGAAAGCCGGGATAGCCTGGTTGGTAGGGCGCTGGATTCGTGTCCCTTGGGTTGCGAGTTCGAACCCCGCCGGCCGAAAATCCTCGTGTGTGGTGGCTAACGCTCGTATAAATCTGTCGTTGTCACAAAGTCCTCCATGTCGAGAATAATACCAGTGAGGATGCTGGTTCAGAGGGTGATCGTTCTCTGATTCAGGTCTAAATTATTATCGGTGGTTGAGTGATTGTGATGAACGAATGAAGTCCGCCCCTTAAAAAGGGTTGTGACATTTGTGTAGTTAAGTCACACTCTTAGCGCCTAGATGGCGCTACTGTGAAAACAAGAGAAGTACGCTCGGCTTAATCCACAAATGACTTCATAAAGTCAGTGTGCTTGTCTACAACAGGTGCCATTAGAAACAGCAACAGAAAATAAGTAATCGTAAAAAAATATTCGAGATTTTGACGAATTTTTGCGTTTTAGACATTTTGGGGTTTGAAAAATACATTTTTGGAAGGTGTTTGCCTGTCTGTCTGTGAAAAAGCTAACTCAGAAACGCTTTGAGATAGATAATTAAAATTTGACATACGGTCTTTTTTTTTTATTCTTATACTCTTATAATTTCTATTTTCTCGTGTAGGTAGTATAAAGAAAGTATAAGTCGTCAAAAAACACGAATCCAAGATTTTGACGATTGTCTTCTTTTCAGACTTCCTTGAATTCGAAAAACACCTTTTTTGGAAAATATCTGTCTATGATGAAGATAACTCAAAAACGTTTTGAGCTAGATGGTTGAAATTTGGTACATGGTCTTTACACCAAATTTTCAGATTTCTATCAAATTTTGAGTGAAAGGAAGTTCAGAGGAAATTTGTCTGTCAGGCTGTTCGAATACAAGTAACACGATAACTATGAAACGAAGAGAGCTAGACAGATAAGATTCGGTGCACAGATTTAACATCTATAGGGTAGACACTTATCAAATTTTGAACCAAATACAACAATGGATTGATTGTCTGTCATTTTGTTCTTTCATATATATGTAAAACCGATACTTTAAAATCGCAATGACTTAAATATATCAAATTTTATATAAGATTTTGTAACTACAAGTGCTGTTTTGTGAAAAATCTTCGTTTCAGTCGGCTGAGGAAAAACGTGCCTAAAGCATAAATTCAATTTTCAGTTACTATTAATGACATGTCAAGGGTTAATTGCCAAAAACACTTGCCAAGTATGATACCATAGATTCAATAAAAACGCTAAATACACGGCAAGATTTACTATTCCGCCAACTATTGTACACCAATGCCATACAAGGCGTTCTCTGGGATGTTTTGTTAGAGAGTAAGCTAGAAAGTTTTTAGGAAACCACTCTCGCTGGTTGATTTTGCTATTTTGAATAGTGCTCTTCAAACATTTATTAGTTTAATTCTCGTTAAATATATAAAATATCAGAAATCTTTTGAACAAAACTAACCAGGTTTTCTTAATATTTTTTCTATGGTAAAGTTTTATCTAATAAAGTTTTCTTTGTGGTTTTATAAATTTAAAGTTATGTTTTATTGTCTCTGGAGCAAAGGTACGAAAAACTTCAAAAATATATATCTGTACTCACAATTATTTTATAGCAATACATACACAGGAGTGTTAAATATCGAAGCACAATTTGTTTTATGTGGAATAGGCTTCCATTTAGAAACGAACAATAGAGGAAAATTTTTAATAATTTTTTTCAAGTGTGAAGTTTAACATTTAATGTATTAGATTTTATAAATTAATTCCTTATTTGATTTTTAGTACGATAAAATAAAAAAAGGGATTATTGTTATTCCAGTATTCATTATGTTTTCAATATTTAATTTATGCGAAATCTTTCATAATTCAGTAAAGAAAAGCGCGCTTTAAGAAAACCGGAAAATAAGAAAGAAAAAACGTTCAATTTATGAGGTTAATTACAACAGAATAAACCTCAAAAATAAAAATAAAAATTATTTAATTAAATATATTATTCGTAAGTAAAAATACTGTATTAACAATGCCTACGAACATAAATAATAAATCCTAGGGATGTACGAAGACAATTTTTTATTTTAATATAATTAATAATGATAATTTATTTATAGACAAAATGTGAAAAAACCTAAAACCGAAAAAAGAATATTTTTAACAAATAATACAGAGTTCCAGACGATTTATTTTTGATATACACATGAGCTGAATCGGGAACTGTAACGTTGCCAACTAGGGAATAGAAATTTTTTTGGGATTATAAATTGAAAAAAAGTTAAAACAAGACAATAAATAAATGATGTAGCTTCTTGGCACAATCAAAGAATTTTAAATATATTATCGGGAGTTACACGAGTTCACTTTCAGTATACCTGCGTTTTCGCGACCCTATGCCAAGAATTTCTACTCGTTGTCTTTTAATTTTATTAATACTAGATGTTTAAAAAATAATCTTTAAAATTAACTTTTGGTATTTAATTTGAAAAAATAGAGAAATATCATTGTATTACGATATTGAAATTTAAGAGATTTTCCTTATGTCTTTTAATTTCCGCAAATTGATATGCACTGATGCCTTTAAAAAGCATTCTACTTTAGTAAATTTCTCATTAGACGTACACAGGCAGATATTTACAAATAGAAATATAAACTAATTTAAAATATTAAGTGATACCGCTAATTTAGTTTTACTAATTGAAATATTTAATTTTACTTGCAGGTACTAATTTAAATTCAAAATTAAAATTAATATTAAAACCATCCAATAATTAAAATTTTAAAAATTATATATATATATATATATATAATATAAGAAAATCAAAAATATCTGCATTAAGAAATTTCAATTCAAATTAAAATCTATTTCTGAAAAAAACTAAAAGAATTAAAGATTATTTCTGAATCAAACTAAAAAAGATATAATTGTATTTAGAGAGCGTTAGTGCTGCTATTATTACAACAAAGATGAACTTAAACAAATTAATAAAAATACCAAGTTAATATTAGCAAAATGAATAAATATAGAATCGAAAAGGAAGAAATTAAGGAATCCGGCCTCAAGGGATTTTTTCAAACAAGGGATTTTTTTTTCTGTGAGGAGTCTGAGTTTTGTCCAATAATACAGATCCCTCGTTACCCGAAAATTCCCTGAAATTGAGGCCTTAGAGATAAACCCTTTTTTAACAGAAATGAAACAATAGATTACAATCTCCAATTTAAGCTAAAATTTTAATAACATAATGTAAACTATAATAGAACATTCACAACCAATTATAGAAGCAAAAAGGAAAGAACATACCTGTAGCAAGTAAAATCTCTACTAAAAAAGTAGTTTCCCGCATCCTTACTGCATAAAACGCTTCGTCATTCAAAGTAATAAATAATATGAGGGTCTCAGCGAGATCTATTGAGTTAGTTGACAAGTACACGAAAGTCTATTTTTAGTTGAGCCAAAAGATTAATATGAAGTCAATCCTTCTCTTATTAAGTCTTCTATATTACAATATTCCATAATTTTCGCTTAGATTGGAGATTATTTTTGATACTTTGGCTATACTGCTCATAAGACTTCAGTAGCAAACTATTCTGTTTTCAGTACTCATATTTAAAAAAAGAAAACATGCTTGGTTTCAGTGAAAAAATGTTTTTGTATTAATTAAAGTTTAGTCACTTCCACTTCAACTTAAAGTTTTGCGAGAGTTGACAGAAATTTAGAGTGATACATAGTACATTGAACTGAATATCGTAAATATGTAATCTATACTTATAATAAAGCTTAATGTGTGTGTGTTGGCGCTCTACAGGCCAGACTGATTGACTTACAGCTACCAAATTTGTTACATGTATACCTTGGAGGTCGGGAATGTGCACCTGTGGTCCCTTTTTTTAATTTTTAATTAGAATTTTAATTATTAATTAAAAACTAACTTTCCAGCCAAAAAAATCTTTTCATTTCTCCACCGACAAATGAGTAAGGCTTCAGGTTTTTCCCCACGCTTACGAGGGTAGGCTTAACAGGCTTTCGACCGATTACTTCAAACGGTTCTGTTCATTTTTGTAATATTCGATGCATTTAAAGTTAAACATTATTAATTAATCCATTTTTCGGATTCATTCTGAAGTACTTTTGAATTAAAATAAAATAGAATAAAGGAAATTAAAAATTTCTATTCTGCGTAGAGTTGCCAACTGGCGTAGAAAATTCAAGCATTTGAGATACTATAACTGGCGTTAAAAATTCACACATGCACATTGTGTTCTGATTGTTGACAACAGATTTGATGATTTGTTTTATTGCAGGTACGCACTTTAAATAAAATGTTTTTAGGTTAACTGTGTGCTTTTGTAATTAAATTGTATTTATGTTAATTATATATTTTTCGTATATGCTTATAGTTTTAAGTACATTGCCTTTTAAGTAGTTTTTTTCTCACGCTGACGAGAGTAGGCTGAACATGCTTTCAACCGATTATTTCAAACAATTCTGTTTATTTTCTTAATGTTGGATGTATTTAAAATTAAACATTGTTAATTCATCGATCTGTTCATGATGAATCTGAGAAAATTTTGTTGAAAAATTCTTGAGATATTACATAAATTTAGAAATATTCTTTAGTGCCCATAAGATTTAAATGCTCAGCGACTCTTTTTTCAGTAATCATATTATTAAAAAAAATGCTTCGTTTCAGTAAAAAATATTATATTAATTGCAGATTAATCATTTCCACTTTAATTTAAAGCATAAATTCTATGGGAGCTATCAGAAAATTAGAGATATTTATATTACTCTATGGCTGAAGGCCTTTATAATATTATGAATGAATTACATGACTATCGAAATTTGAAGCTTTAAAATATTTAGATGAAGAAGCTATTAAAATAGTAATTGCATAAAGTATTTAATTATTAAAATTTTAACGAACATTTAGATTGGCGAACCGCCAAAGGCGTCTAGTATTAAAATAATATGAGTAAGGCCATAATAGGAATAATAGTATGAGTTGCATGACTATCACAAGTTGAAGCTTAAAAATATTCTACTAAAATATTATAAAAATATTCTACATAAAATATTGATGTGAACATTTTAATATGCATTAATTCTGGTCGAATTAGCTTGTCGCTAAAGGTGGCTAGAATATTAATAGACCGACATAGTATTCTAATGATTTCCTGTTTGCATGAAGGTATATTAACCTTCATGATCATAACAGCTTAAGACATCTATAGTTGCTTAAAAGTATGCAATTTCGACATTTCGTCTATCACTTTCTAATGGGAAAACTAAGAACCACTGCATCGAGATCCACACAGTGATGTGGAACTTGCCAAAAATATAACCCTTAAGATTAATGATATAGATAATAGTGTATGATTTAACGAGAAGTCTACGAATACCTTTTCCTTTTTCTGTAATTTTACTCTTAAAATGTGAGTATTGTATATCTATTATTTGATTTTATTTATTTCTCATATATACCTATGGCTAATTTATAATGATGGCTCGATACGATCGAATATCAACCCCGTTTGATCAGTAAACTAAATGAAAAAAAAAATGAGTTTCAAAATCAGATGTTTGTCAAAACACGAATTTGTTGTAAAAATGATTATGAAATGTCCTGTTAAAAATATCAATAAAATGTACTAAAAGACACTTAACAGACTATTTTAATAACAAAAGAATGACTCATATAAAGCAGTTACCTGCATTTTCTTGTCGGTTTAAATTTGAAAAGTATTTAAAGAAAAAAAGACACTGCCCTCGTTAGCTTTTTTTTTTTTTTTCGAATGGACACCAAACAGTTCCAATACATCTCTCGCGAAATAAACCCTATTTCGAAAAAGTTGAAAGCATTAGGCAACCAGTTCACGTATTTCCAAAGGAATTTTTTCAATCTACTGGATCACTTTATTTTGGAAAATATATAGCTATCATTGGATAAGGCTAGGGGTCACTCTCCAGTAGAATGCAGGAGAGACCCTATTCTTTACAGAGAATAACAAAACAAACTAATGCTCGGTTTTTCTCCTAAATAAAAAGTTTTCTCTCGCTCTCCCAGTAGGTTGCTTTTAAAAGGAAGATAGAAATATTAAAGTTGCCCGAGGAAGAATTCGAATGCTGAGTTTGGATAAACTCTATTATAAGAAGGCAATATATTTGGACAGTTGTTTTCGTTTGAAATGGGATTGATATTAAATCTAAGAATGTTTCTAGTGGAATCCCGGAAGGATGTGTTGTTTTATAAACTGTTACTCGATGGTCTTTACCCATGCTGTTTCAGCTTATAACATAACAATTTATAAGCTCCCTTGTTTATACTATAGACTTTTAAATGTGCTGGTTAAATAAAGCATTTAGTGCTATAATACGGATGAATGGTCTTTTATTAATATAATTTTTAAGACCTTATAATGCTTTTCATATGGTCGGAATTTATTAAATTAATTTCAAAGAGAAATACTGTCTTGATTAAGGAAGAATGAATCCGAACCATTTCATGAACAAAATAGCAACCTTGTAAAAATATGGCCACTTGCAATTTCTTTGATTATGCTTTAAATCTCAGTATTGGCGTTACAGTACGGTGGTAGAACTGTCCAAAAGCCTATAATCTAAAGCGCCCCGATGCAAAAATGTTACATTTATACAGACTCATACGTACTACTACTGTCCAACTCTCCAAGACGGGAAGATTAACACCAATCTAAACATTTATCGGACCATAGTAACTTAATATATTGTACAATACTGCATAATATTAAGCAATATTCTCAATATTGTATAATATTATTGAATATTAAATGATGCAATATCGCACAGTATTGTATTAGATACTGAAAATACATTGTTAGCAAGAAATAAGTTTCTCAATTCAGAGAGCTCTAGAATGCGTTCTGTTGGTCTAAATGGCATACGATTTGAACTACAGATGATTCAAATTATGCTCTTGACACTTATTAATTCAAAAAATTTGGTACAAAACTCTACCGACAGTTGGCACTATAATATATGTAAAAACATTTAATATGCTTTATGTTAGCATTAATATGTTAAAAATACAAAAAGGGTGCATTAAATTACACAGTACGTATTCTTTCATATTCAACAATCTACTCTAATCGCAGAACCGCATTTTCCCTAGCTGACCGGAGTAAATCTGCCGAATTCTCAAAAACATGGCATTGAATGCTATCTTTTAGATCTGGCACTTATGCCGGTAGATACTGTCCTTCAGCAAGCCCCACAATCAAAAGTCACAAGAGATTATATCTGGCGAACGAGGAGACCATGTTGCTAGAAAAGGACGACTAAGCACCCGTACATCTATGAAATGCTGTCTTGGGAGCTATCAGTGAGAGGAGGTGTGGTATCCTGCGTGAAAATGATATCCTGATGCTATTCACGTTGTTGAAATTGTTTGATTATAAAATCCTTCAGCATATGCATGGTACTGTTGTCCTATGATTCCAATTTCTAATTACCTCTTCAAAAAACTGCAATTGAATGATAAAGATAGTCGTAAAATCACATCATATTTTCATCATCTTTTTCAGGATGCAAGGGTTGTTCCTATATAGTGCGAGGGTTTTCCGCTGCCCAAAATTGACAACTGTAGGTGTTAATTTGCCTATTACGGCAAAAAAGGGATTATCCTGTCCACAGAATATTCCATGGTCAAGCGATGTCAATCACTCAAAGTCAGCTTCGTCATGTCAATTAACTGAAATGCAGAAATTTTATAAATTTCTGAGTCCTAGCCCTGCAGACTTGATTTTGTTGGAATAAAATTGCAAAATGCACCATACGTTCTATCATACTGTGGAATACTGCACATTCAATACATGGGAACCAACTGGCATACTCACACTATCATGCGGTGACTGTCTACTGGCTTCAACGATAGCGATTGTCATATTTTCAACCTTAGAAAACGGAATTTTCTTTCGTTTTCTACCTGGAAGAATACTAAGTTACCCAGTTGTTTCAAGTTTCTATATCTATTTCTATTCTATATCTATTCAAGTTTCTATATTTGCATAGTGCGCATTGAAACCTTGGACTGTGCCGAAATATTTTTACAGCTGAAAGGAGTTCTACTAATTCTGATAGAATAATGTTCCTAGTAGCGCCTTTCCTTGCAACGCTGGCATCATATGCAGAGAAGTAACTAATGATTGTGCAGAACCCACCTTCTTTTTATCCGAGGAACAATGCTAATAAAAATGATGTTTGATAAATAGAAGTGATGTTTTAACGCCATCTTTTGGTGAATTTTGTTACAAATATTTTTTATTCAATAAATTTCAAATGTGTCATTTGAATTATCTGTAATTTGAATTTTATCTCATTTGGATCAATATAAAAGAATTCTAAAGCCCTCTGAAGTGGGAAAATTATTTCTTGCTAACCTTATAATTCTATATAAAAATTAATTTATAGTAAATACATATGAAAAAAATTTCTGAAGGTTCCAATTTCTTTAATTTATTTCTATAAGCTCTTTGCTTTTACAACTTAGCTTAGATTTTTATTTTTTATCTTTTTTTTTATTATTATTTTTTTTTTTTTTTTTTACTTTTTAATGCTTTAACAAAATTATGCTTTAAAAACACTTTTTTGTTTACTTGAAATTTGTTTATTTCGGAGCATTCGTATATAAAAATTTTAAACAAATGAAACTAATTAATCTGAAAATTCATATTTAACTTTCGGAGATGCTTTTAAATCGGAAATGACTAACAAGTTGAATTGCTTTATGTGTTGGGAGAAAAGAGGTGGCACAGCCAAACGCCCATCTTCTCCATTTTATGGGCGAAACACGCTTGTATGGGCATCAATTACTTACCCGACCCCATTGGAATAATAAAGCCGTAATCCAAGAATGGGTGATGCGAGTTATTTTATTGGTTCCTGCTTTGGAATTCAGAATGCGCTGCTTGATCTTCCGTTACGATTCGGCCTTCGACCACCGCAATCATTGTGATTACGAGTGTTGTCGCATTCCATTTCATTAAGGATTGCATATTCCAACATGGAACGATTCTGGGTTAAATGCCGATCACTCTGATGTAAACACTGTGGGGACTCAAAGGATTCCTCATCAATCCTCTTGTCGAATGTTCGTAGAAGATGAATGCTTCATTCATATTTAATGCAAAGAATGATATAAATGAATGAATTAAAACTTCCTTTGGAATTAGATTATCTTTATACTGAGAGGATTAGCATTCTTATGATTTGCCAAGTTTAATGTATTCTGTGGCGTTTCTACTTTTGTTTAATATGTTTTAACGAATCTACCATCTAGAAGACATCTGAATTTAAAATTCATAAGATCTGAAAAATGATTCTTTGCAAAATTTCACTAAGCAACTTGTTAGATGCTGTTCAAAAAGGAATTTTTTTATTGAAACTTATAAAGAATAAAGCTAAATACTGAATTGAAGTTTCTTTATTATTTAGATTACCCTTATGCTTAAAAGTGACCGATTAGCACTCTTCTCTTTACCGTCTAATACATTCTGCAGACTTGTATAGAAAGATGCCTATTTAATATGTTTTAACCATATAAAAAAACAATATCATTCACAACGTACCTGAATTTCAACTTAATAAGATGATTTCTGGTTGAAATTAATTGTGTTTTTAAACTTTTTGCTAAGAATTATTTTAAGTACTAAACTGAAATTTCCTTATAATTTAGACTATCCTTATAATGAAAAGCGAGCGATCAGTATTCTTCACTTTGCCATCTAATAGATTCTGTTGATTTGTATTGTAAGATGCCAATTTAATATATTTTAGTCAACTCTAAAAAACTGTAATTTAAAACGCATTAGAATATCAGCTGAATAAGATCTGAAAAAATATTTCCCCGTAAAATTTCTGATCGAGATTAATTGTCTTTAAAACCTTTTATTAAAAAAAATGCATTAAGGACTGAATTGAAGTTTCCTTATGATTTAGACTATCCTTATGATGGAATTGTATTCTTTGTAATGTCTATTCTACTGCATTCCATGGCATTTGAATTGTATGAATTAGGTTTAAAATATTAGAGCAAATCAGGAAGACTATTATCTATTTACATAGCATTTAAATCTCATTTTGATAAGATTAAGCAAATGAATAAATACATAGAAGTATAATAAAACAGAGTAGATTCATGCTCACGCCAATATCGCCAAATCTGCTTTGCCATTTTAGCTTTGGAATTTGTTGCTAAATTTGCAAAAGAAATAGAAACGTGATGGCGTAACACAATGCAAGAAAATTTGTGGTTAAGTATTAAATGAGACGAGCAGTTACTTTTATCACGTGACAAATTTGCGTTTGCTTCCATTTTAATTCAATTTTAGTAAATTTTGTCTGTAGATATGCGAATAGTATGAATGTAAGCATCCGTGTAAGTTAATAAATGATTATTAATGATTAAGTCTGAAATATTTATTCGGAGAAGTTAGATTAATTTCTGAATAAAAACGAGACTTTAACGCCCATTTACAGAAATACACTGAACTTACTTATTTCTGATGAGTTGGCGAATGTGACCTAAGAATTGCATGATATCGATGAGTGAATTTTGTTATGAACTAGGAAATGGATACAAATCGATGTTTGCCAGATTTTGGCCCGAGTGTTGATCAATCTGTGTGATGATTTGTACACAACAGAGTATTGCTCAGTAAAGAAAAGTAAGTCAAGTCAACCATCTAACTCTCCAACCCGCCACGAAGGCACACGGATATAAACCATAAAACTGAATGACCGGACCGCCTCAAGAACAGCATTGGCGGGAACTGTGGTTGAGTCCTAAGAGCCGTCACCGGCCACGGTACAACCCTCCTCGAAGGAAGTACGTCCCGTCATCGATGGGAGGAGTCAGATCCTCCACCTATTAGTGTACCCTACAAGGTGGTGAGATCCAACCACCATGCCGGAAGTCTCTCATCCTCATTACGAGGTGCCACCCCGGAGGGTGGTAAAGAAAAGTAAGAAAAAATTAAGCCGATTTTAATATAATCATACTTATCGCAACCCTATTTTTCCTCGCAATCTTTTCTCCGTTTTACACTTTCAGTAAACACACTCGTCTGAGTTTGAAAGTCAATCGCCGTCTTGTCTTAGCTCCTCTATAAGCCATGCTTTAAAATAAATAAGAAAATTAAAAGAGAAATTAAAAGCAACGAAATATGAAAAAGACGAAAGAAGAAAGAAAGAATACTAATTTAATATGTAGAAATGAATTTTTGTTTGTTCATATTTTATGCTCTGCCGTATCATTCATCCGATTGCGATAAAACTTTACCAACTTATTGCTTTGAACCTAGAAAATCCCTGTTTTTCACATGGACAGTTATATGTTGGATGCTCAAGAGTCGGACAGCCATGAAATTTATTTGTTTTTGCTGAATATGGAAGAACAAAAAACCCAACAGTATACTTGAATAATGAAATAAAATAATAGAATAAATACTATTCATATTTCTCCTTTATATATCATTCAATTTCATTGAAAGTATTCATTGTCGTCAAGGAAATAAATATCATTCTTTCTATCATTCCTCATATGTTTTCTGTTTCAAACAAAGAAAAGTATCGCACAACAAATCGATTTATTAAATCTGTGACTCTTTAAAAATTAAAATGCAATGTTGAAGTACATAATTTAGTCTTCAAGGTATTTTTGGGAACAAATCAACTTTATAAATAGAAATTAATTAAATGTTTTTTTAAATTTTACTATTTTGCGGATATGTTGCCTCAAGAATGCTGCTTTCTGTAGCTTTGTTCTGTACAATAATTCTTTAGGTTCTTACAAATGGATTGATTTTGCAGTAATAGTAATGTATAAAGAGATAAAGTTATTTTAAATTATTTAAAAGAAAAAAGTCTAATTTTTGGAGGAAATTCAATTTTTAAATTAAAGGCCAATAGCTCTAAAATTATCCTTTGTATTTTAATTTATAATATATTTGAAATTTAAAAATAAAAGAAATAATTTCTATATTTTGGCTTTCTTAATACGACGCCTTTTAATATTTATTTTAGTGCAATTTTTTATTAATTCTTGATTTTACCTCCAATCACAACCAAGATTCTATTTTATTTTTTATTTCAGAATAAAGAAAAAAGATGATTATTTTTTAAATCGAAATAATAATAATGGAAAATATAAAGAAAACAGATTCCAACCGTTTCTTTTAGCGAATGTAATTTTCAAAAAACAAAACTACAAAGCGGACTCATAAGTTAATGAATATTTTAATACTTAAAATCAATATTATTCTTAGCTGTAATTTAAATTATATAAACAAACAAACCTAATTCTTCTGTTCAAAACTTTTGCCGTTAGGAATGACGATTCCAAAAAACATCAAATAAAATTTTCCGATAGTGAATCTCATCTGTTTAAATATTCGCCCTGAATTTTAATGCTATTGCAGAAAAAAAAAAAGAAAGAGAGAGAGAACAAATGACATTTAAAATTCTTTTTACGCATTTCGTTTACAAAGAAAGATTTTCCTCCTTTTTAAATAAGGTAAAAGAAATATTGTTCTGACTTACATCCTGTGTTTTCTCTCATCCCTCCCCATACTAATTTCATTAATTCATTGCAACCTCTATTACTTAATCGGATAAAAAAATGAGTCGAAAGATAAGACAGATATGAGGTTCAAAATAAATGGGAAAAAAAAAGGATAAAAAAAATTTTCCCCACCGTGTCCAAATGTATTCCTCCGCCAACAATAAAAGAAACGAGATACTGGGCACGAGGGTAAGGGAGAAGGGGGAGGGGGAGAAGGGGAAAAAACGCCTTTTCGATAAAGAAGGAGAAAGAAAAAAGTATTCTCTGACAGGAGAGCCTTCTGCAGCGCAATACAATGGATTCGAACTTCGTTTCGATCGTTCCGATATCGACCGTGAGGGGGCAGCAGGTGTGGCTATGCAGCTAGCACAGCGGCCATTACCATTAGCATCAAGAACAATCTGCCGTTTATTCTGAAAAGGGTTGCGGGGAATTATTCCAAATGGTTCTCCCTCCAGAGAACTTTTGGGGGTGGAAGGGGGTTACGTCTTCGAAATAAAGAATAAGTATCTGCTGTTGTATGAGCACCCATTTCATTCGTTTACGTTCGAGTTTGTTTCCTTAACAGTTCTCCGCTTTTGAGATTATGCCGCTGGATTTTGTCATAAAAGGGGTTTCCCCGCTGTTTCTGCAGTTCATAAGACACGTTCTGGTTTTAAGAAAGTTTGAGAAATCTGTTTCAGTAATTGCGGTTGACTGCTTTGGGCAAATGAGATGTAATTCTAAACATAGACGAGGAATGGAAAGAACCGAGGGAGGTTTACAGAGAGTGGTTTTTATGTGGGGGGTACTCATAAAAGTGAAATGATTTTGTGAATACTAATAAAGCTGATATACTTGGGTTTATTTTCCTGCAGGGATTCTCGTTCAATATTCTAAATAATTTTCTTAACTATGTGAAAATGATTTTCTTTTCATTAAAAGCTGAAATTTCATTTTATCACAAACAGTATAGATAATGTAAAAAGGGGACGACTTGCTTTAATCATTCACAAAATCAAAAATTGTATTAAATAATACATTAAGCCGCACCATTTGATTTAAGTATTATTACTGCCATTAAATGGGAAACAGTAAATTACACCAAAAGTCATTAAATTAATTTTCTAATCTAAAACATCAAAGAAGTTTTCCAAAATTTGTTTTGAATATTTTCTAAATTAAATACAAAAATACTTTATAATATTTTTAATAAGATTGTGTATATAATTAATTGAAAAAAGCTGGGTTTTTTTTGTTCATGCAGGAAAAAATATGATATTCATAATTTATATAAATAAAATTAAGAAGCCAAATTTTTGTCCCAATAGAAATTTAAAGTAAAGAATAGATTATCTTTAAAAATTTTCTTGCAGGTACTGTGAAACGCAAAGATATTGTAAAGTTTCATAAATGATTAATTAAATAGTTAAGTTTTTATGAATTAAGAACTATGTTTCCTTTTCATAAGAAAACAATATGTCAGGCATAAGATTTATTTAATAATCTGAATTTATAATAGACAAAACATGAACAGCCTTTAACTAACTGACATTGAAAAATGTTCCTTAATTGTACCGAGGTTGCCTGTTCCTAAAAGACTGATTTGAAATTTTTACTGATTAGTGGTGATTTAAATTTATCATTCAAACAGGCCGTTTTCCAATTTAATTCTGTAAACATAGCATATTTCGCTTGCCTCTCTTAGTGTTGAATTAAATTCCGCATCATTCTTCAAAAACGATAAAAACATTTATAAAAAGGTTTCTAAAAGTTACAATTTCTTTTTTCGACTAACAGCAATTTTTTTTTTTTTTTTGGAGAAATTAAAAAACTCTAAATTTTTATAGTGCAATAGATTTTCACTTTTTAAAAAATAAAGAAGAGAGAAAGATTATTTTTGTTGGGTATATTTTCTTTTTTCTCGTCTATGACGTTTACGGCTTTCAGTGGCCGATTTAATAAGTGATTAATTTTAAAGCTTTATCTTTATTGTTACTGTTATTAATAAAGACGAAGGTGTATGGAGTCTCTACAGGCCAAACTGATTGAACATCCATCTATTTAACTTGGCATTCTTTGAAGGGTGAATTTTTTAATAATGCTTTAATTAATTGTGACATCTTTTTACCATAACTTCCAAAAATATTTTGATAGAAAGTAACTTTTTCAATGTTTTAAAAGTTAAAAATCGTCTTTTTAATGATATCAATTTAATTCTTTTTTTCAGCATTTCAGTAATTTAATTTGCAACTTTTTTCTGAATTTCAGCAAATTTTTAATGTATATTTTTTGTTTAATATTTAATAACATATTTCCATAATGCAACGATATTCAAAGAGATTTGTTTTTCTTTTTCCTTTGGCAGGAATATTTGTTAAATTTAATTCCATTTAAATGATAGAGATATATTTTCATGTCTGATTCCTCCAAATTGTTAGGCATTAAAACCATGTTCTTTTAATTGACTTACATTAAAACACTATATATTGTATAAATTTATCTTTTTAATGGTGATTAGCTTCATAAAAAATTATTATTAGAGCTATTAAAAACGTAAATGGCTGGCTCATTCATCTTCTAAATTTCGTGATATTATAACTTCATTATTTTATACTTCTTGTAAACTGTACATGTATTAAACAGTATCCTTCTTTTTTAGCTTTCAACACTGGGGGGGGGGGGAGGAATCATAGGATTAAATATTTGATGAAGCATTGAAAATGGTTTGGATTTCAAGGCAACAGTTTCTCTTGTTAGAAATTAGATAATTTTTTTAATTAACAAAATTCATGAAAAAATTTGTATGCCTATTAGATTGGTATCATTAACAAGACAATTTAAAAAATTTCGGAATGATGTAAACGTTATTTTTGTACTGTAGAATTTTTAGAAGGTATCTTGGTAAGTTAGTTTTACATTAAGGCAATACTTAACTTAATTTTTAATTAAGTAAATTTATAGTAATTAAAAATTAAGTTGAAGTTAAAAAATTATCGCCGAGGTACACATTCACACCCATCAAGATATATATGTGCCAAATTTAGTATATATATCCTTGGAACATTTGGCATCTGCGGATGAAAAGATCTGACCTGAAGAGTGCTAATACTCTTCACACACACACACAAATATGAATTCCATATTTTATTCAGTCTTTTAATCCTAACGAAATATATTCAGCGAAATATTCCTGACAATCCAACTTTTAAATTTAAAAAAAAAAATCGTTTTATCTTCTGAAATCAAATCTGAACGAATCATGAAATTTCGAATATCACTTTCTTAGAACAATCCCCAATTTCATAATGTTAGATTAATCATATTTTAGAAATTATCTGCGCTGACTGGCATATTTTCTTTGAAGCAGTCAAGAGAGTGGTTTAAATTCTCGCATTTTTATAAAAGAAAGTAAATGTAAAAGAAAAAGTAAATAAATGTTACGTAAATTTGAATAACAATATTAAAATTTACATAAATCATTCAATTTTAGTGAACAATAAAGTGAACCTTTCATTTTATTTAAAATGAAAGATTGATAGCACCGAGGGTATATAAAGTTCACTATTCACCAGAACATTTATTGACTCAAACTGCGGAAACAGTAAATAATATTCATTTAAACCAGTTTTGATATTAGCATACCTAAAACTAATTGTATAAAAATTAAGTATTGGAACCTGATTAGAGAGGGAATCTTGAATGTATATAAACCATGTTTGACTTAAATTTCTGCAGAATTATTGAGTTTGCAATATGGATATTTTAAAAATTCACATAAGCCTTTTTCAGGCTTCTTCTGTAGTTCTCTAGAAAATATATTTTATGTTCATTTCATTTCCTACAGACGAGCTGAAAATTATACTTTTCTAGATTTAGTTTTCAATAAGGCAGACCTTAATTAGATTTAAGTTTTTATTAACGTGATGGCAATAACTTAATGAGTGCCACTTCTTTTCGTGCACGCGTTACGTGCTTGTGCAGATTAAACAATCATTTATTTTGTATGAAATAAATTATTGGAACATACGCTTTAAATATTTTTTTAATTGGTTATAAATAGAAATTTAGTTTATATATTTAAACACTGGTGTTGTTGAAAAAAAATTTTTTTTTTTCCATTTTAAGATGTTGGATTTTAAGAAAAATGTAAACTCATTTTTGTATTGTAATATTTTTGAATATTATCGCAGTCAAAATTTGTTAAATTTTTAATTAATGAAAATTCAAAATGAAATTGAAAAAAAAAATCGCTCCAAGATGCGCATTTCCATCCTCCAAAGTATATGAGCCAAGTTTTGTACTAACCTGTATATAGCCAATACAAATTCACGCGCAGACATCTTTATTACAAATAAAGATTATTTACAGATGTATCATGAAAACGTGGAGAATTTTTTAATAATTTAATATTATTTGTCTGTTTTTTAAAACGAAAATGAATTATGAGTTACAAAAAATATTTTGATCGTACTAATTATTTAAAATAATGATAATTGTGATTTTTTGTTTAAAAACTGTTACTTCTTTTTTTTAATTAAAAGAAAAGTTGCAACGTTTTATATGCTGCTACAAAAACAAATATTGAAAAATTTCATGAAGATAAGAAAATATATTTAAAGCGTCTAAAAATTTCCAATCTAATTTAGCATATAATCTACATATTATGAAATGGTTTCAGGTATGACATACATTTATGGGACGAATTTATGCTAGCTGAATATCCCTAATTTTTAACTGCGCATATTTTTAATGAGATATATTTTTTTATTTCTTTTATTTTAACTGGTAGCTTTACTGTTCATATATATAAAAAAACAAATAAAGGTATAGATTTATTTGCTTTCCTAAGTAAAAAAATTTAAAATTATTAAAATTTTAAATTTATTTTACGGGTAGAACGACATTGTTTTTCACTCTAAGTGAGAATCAGTCTCAATTTTTCCTCACGGTAGCATAATATACGAACATATTTCACGGGAACCCAATATCATAGAATACCTTATATTTTAGCGCATTTGCACATTTTTATTGACTCGCTTTCTTATCTGTCTGTTTGTCAGTGAAATATAAATTTTTGTATTGATTTTATACTAACTTCTTGATGAGTTAGAAACTTACTCAAAACTAGATGACAATGAAATATTAACTTTTTGTCTCTTCCTTTGTATGCTCAGTACAAATTTTGTAATAGATTAAAATTTTCATTACCAATAGTTGACAATGACAAGCTCTTAGCTTATCAGGAATTTAATTTATATTGGGGTCTTTCCTAAGTAAACGCGATTTTATACTCGCAATTTTTTTATAACTAACTTTCAGAGCTTTTTTCTATCTGCTTTTATGCTGATAATTTCATATAGCGCCATCTCGGAGCCAATTTCACCATGGTAAAACTGAGTATAAGTTCAAAAATATAAGTAATGATATATAAACTGTAAAATGAGTGCTGTAATATAGCAGAATGTTTTGAATAATTTGTTTAACTAAGTGCATTTATGATCTTTTTTCAATTTGAATGACCTATTCGTATGTAGGTAAGATTGAAAATATTCATATGCAATCAGTATGTAATACGAATCTAAATTTTTCTCCAAAAAAATTACAATTTTATAAAAAAATAAATAAATAAAGATGTTTAGTTTACCTGGTACTTTTTCCAAAAGCACATAGCTTACAAATGATTTTTACCAATATGAAAATATCATGTCTTGCCGTAGGGTTTCCGAATCCAGACCCGATTCCACCGAAAAACCGTCATGTAAGGGGGTCTGTTGCACGTTAAATCCGTCAGGGCAAAATTCTCTCCTGCTGGTATGGTGTGGTGTGGACAGGCGGGTGCGAACTCAGGTATCGTCTTCGTCATCTGACCGCGGGTTCAAAATTACGAGGTCAGTCACAAAGTAACCCTGGTGTTAATGTAACTAAACTAAACTGAACTAAAACGTTCTAACAACATCATCAACTCACTATAAATGTTTCTTTTGGAATTTCTTTTCTCAAAACAAAACTCAAATCCCTTTATCATAAATTTACTTCCATCTTTAGTCTAAAAATAAATAAATGAAAAATTGAGTGAATAAAGAAGTGATAAGAAAACAAAAGTGACCAGACCACAGAATAGTCATCGCAAAGTCGATGTCTTTTCCCTTATGGCGGCAAAAAAAAAAAAAAAAAAAAAAAAAAAAATCCCCAGATGGAAGCGGTCATTTGTACTGCCGGAGATTTGCTTACTTATCAGAGACCAATATCAGGTGTTGCCATTTCCAGAATTGATTATTATGTTTGGGTATTTCGTGATGAAAGGACCCTCCGTGCGTGGGCGGCATAAATGGGAGAGAGCAGGGGGTCGGAACTTGTTATTCATCGTGTGCCACCCCCCTGCCAGCGGAGCCAACAATCAACTTCAATCACTGCGCGTCACGCATTCGATTATCCACCGTCAAGCTCTCCCGCGCATGCGCAGTATCCCTAGGAAGCTGGAGAATCGCCAGTGAGAAGGGATAGGATGCAAGAGATGTCCGGCTACACGAACTTGAGGAAATGTTTGAATAGAAAAGTTTTAAAGAAGATTATTTTTAGAAATTTAGAATCTGATTTATTATTAACGGAGATAATGAAATCGATGAATTCAATGTCGTGACAACTATAAACATAATTCCTTTTCTTTGGCAGCTAATAAGCCATGTAAAGAATTGCATTTAAAATTCTAAATAAACGACGGCAAAGGCATTAACATGTTTGATAAATAATTTTGGCTTTCATTATTATGAATAATTGATTCTTTTATTGCTATTAAGTTTCTACTAAATGTGACTTTTTTTTTATATATTTTTATTCTGTATATAACATGAATTTTTTCTCATGTTTCAACACTTGAATAATGTAAATATTGTCAATGTTTCAACATTTTCCGATAAATTGTTAATAATAAAAAGAAAATCAACAATTTTGTTCGAATTAAAGATTTGCTTTTCATATAAATTTTATAACAGGTTTCGTTTGATTATTAAGACGAGGTTCTTAATAACTTCAGTATGAAGTAGATGGAAATTATAGACGAGTTTTAGGAACAGTTATTTAATTATTTTCTAAGTTCCACACTTCAGAAGACAAAAAGCACGAACGCGAAAATGCATGACACTCACTAGAATACAATCTAATAATTACCCACAAGAAAGATAACAGGAAATATAGCTTGATGTTAATAAAGTAACGCCATCTGTTGAATCAAAAGAGAAAGTAGTGGAGTTATGTAACTGCTACAAAATTCTTAGCTGATTTATGGTTTGCAAGAAAATATTTGGGCCCAAAATTATGAAACACGTTCTCATACTTGTAGTGGTGAATAAAATTGGTAACTACTTTTGGGGGAGAAATAAAGGTTAGCTTTTATATCCAATTAACGCTTGAGCTTAATACATAACAAGTCAATACTTGAACTTATATTAATTATCCACCCAAAAATATCTTTTTCTATATTGTTTTAAAAATTAAATTTCTATTCCGTCTGTTTCTATCATTTGCATTGTTCATAACTAAAAAAAATATTATATTTCTATGAAATGTACTTTTATTAATGCTAAAAAGTAGAAAATAAGTTTTATGAAGCATTATTTATACAAAATTGTAAGATTTCGATTAGTGTGGTATTATTTGGAACTGCTATGGGCTATTTTAACAAATATGATTGCCTTGAATTAGAGTGGATTGCAGTTTATAGTTCTGATAGCCTGAAATTCACACGAAAATATATAACAAATAAAATAATTGAGAAAAAAAAAAGAAAAAAGTCACCTGATTTCCAATTAATGTCTTATAATTTTCACATTGCCTTTTCAAGATAAGATTTTGCAAGCCAATCTTAATCGTGTACAGGATTAATTTTAATGGTTATGTTATCAAAAATATTCTTCTCTATTTTTTTATTTAATCTATTTATTTACGAATAAAATATAATAATCTAATCATTTATATTCAGATTTCACTTCTGAATTGAGCTACTTTTTCTCGTGTCCGCTGCTTCTAATTTCTGTAAGTTTAATCAATGTTAAACAGTTAATGTTAATCAATGTTAAACTATTAATGCTAATCAATGTTAAACTGTTAATGTTAACCAATGTTAACTGTTAAATTGTTAATATCAATCAATGTTAACAGTGAAACTGTTAATTATAACTATTAAATTTTTAATGTTGATCAAAAATTTAATAATCATTTGATAAAAATTTAATAATCATTTGAAAATTACGCGCCCAAAATAGACGCTTGTCTGGCTAGATTTAGGAAAAATCCCTTTATGAAATTACATAAACTCTGAATTCATTTCCCCACTTTTCTGATTTTCATTGCTTTAATGAAGGCATTGTTCCCTGGTTCAAAGAACTTTCATATGCTAATAAAAATTAAACCCATTGTTGTATCATGAAGAAAAAGATTGGATAAAACAATCGTTTAAATAAAACTCATCGCCCGTTCATTTAATAAGAAGATTTATTCTCTCTGTATTTATGCATAAATACACTGTGCTACTTATTTGCTATTTTACAATGATTTATTTGATTAATCTATGTTCAGTTTAGCATATAAAATTATTATTGCACAATCTGGGGAAAATTCATCAAAAAATATAGGTTAGTTTATATTTTATAATATGACATATTCAATTATTTGATTAAAAATTAAAATAAAAACATTAAATTTAATTTTTAGCCTTCCTTAGATAAATAGTTCATCCTCCTGCATTTGAATTAACCTATTGGATAAAAAAGAGATTTGAAATGATAATGGCCGAAATTTTTATATCCATAATGAAGATAAAAATACGAATTAAAATCGTTCTTAAAATTAGGTCTCAAAACAAAATAGAGAATAAAAATTGTTTTACTTGACATGTATTTTAAATCTCATAATGATACTAACGTTTTGATCAGAAGATAAATTATATTTAAATTTAATATTTAATGAAACTTTATTTCCTTTTAATTTTCATTGTAATTTAATTTCTTTATGGAATTATTTTCGCTGGCTGAGTGATGGGTAGAAGTACAAAATTATTTTTACTTTTAAAACAAGTATACTTATATTATCAACATATATTAATTATATATTAAACAAGTATATTATTATGGATATATATTTAAATCGATATATAATTTTTAAGTATATAGATATATACTTAAAAACTGGACTCAGTTATGTGATCGGCAAATGATAACCATTTTAAAGACAAATTTTCCTTACCAGTTTAAAAAGCAGGACGTTACTGCACAGGAAAATAATCAAGAATGCAACACTAAATTTTAGAAAAAAAAACTTGATGGAGAATTTTCTTCAAGACAGTAGCTTTTTCTTGAAAATGAGCATTTTAAAATTCGCCATTATATAATTGCATTCGGATGCTAAAAATTTAATTTTTATTCCTTTTATTTTTCTATGTATGGACAGAAAATACAGCAAACTATAAAATACCAATTATGTAATTTTGATAAAATGTTTGATTAAATTCTAAAAAATTTTTAATAAACTGTTTTTGAATTACACGATTTAGTCTACTCATTATTGAAATGCACGAATAAGGCATGCAAAAAATTAGAAAAGCATTTTTCCTAAAAACATAAAAATAAAGCAAGAGAATTTAGAATATTTGCATTCTAAGCTATTTAAAAGAAGATTTTAAGTGTCTTCAACAACTTAAGAATCGCTTAGTGGGTGCGTAAAACTTATGTCGGGAACTAATTTTCCTCAGCAAAACCAAATTGGATGTCATGGAGGTGTGAAAGTCACGATTCCTGTTGAATTTCCATAGTTACCATAATGCATATTAATGCACGCAGCAATTTGCGCTCAAACAATCATCAGTGTCCTTAGACTAGTTCAGTGCGTTCAGAGTAAAAGTGGTTTAAGTTCCAGAACTCGCATTAGAGTGGCTTTTTTTCCTATGCAAGCTAATACCATTTACCAAAAACGTGTATTTTTTTTTTTTTAATTTTTAGAACTTTTAGAGTTTTGTATATCATAGATAAAAAATTGCAATCGTCAAAAAATAGTCGTTGACAAACTTGTAATGAACTATTGTTCAAATTGGTTCGAAAAACTAAAGAATCCCTGAGGTTTAGATAGATTTTCTTCCGTGTGAGAAAATTCTGTTTTTGGAAATGTATCTATGTATCTGTCTATTCAATATCTATCTGACTGTTAGCGTCTATGAGAAAACAGTAACACGGAAACACAGAACAATAGATGGATTAATTTAAATATGTTGTCTTTGAACAAAATTTGTTGAAAAGTATAAAATTTCAAACCTAATTGCTAAATGGAGCGATATAGCTTTTTCAAAGATACGTATAATTTCATATTCAAAGTTTTCTTAATTTTATTTTTGACGCTCACAATAAAATATTATTTGATATTTTTATTTAATTTATTTGCTTAGGGGCTGCCACTGACATTTAAAGAAAAAATATTGATTCTTCCCCAATGAGTAGAAAGATTTTCAATCCATATATAAATATATAGAAATATTAGAAGAAATACTAATTCAACTAACTACATTTACATATATATTACAGCCCCTACCAAGGAAAAAATGTTAAGTTTATTTATTTGCGTGCACGGTATCATGGTTAGATTTTTCTAGACTCCAGCGAAAATATTCCTTAGATGATTCCTTCTTTAATAAGTAAATACTCATTGACCTACAGATGGACGTTTCTAAAAAAGAAGATATAGGCACGTTGGAGATCACAAAG
>JAPMOR010091354.1:143844-202435 GCA_026543865.1 Argiope aurantia | reverse complement strand
GAATATATATATATATATATATATATATATATATATATATATATATATATCTATATATATATATATATATATATATATATATATATATATATATATATATATATATATATATATATATATATAAGAAAAAAATGCAATAATCAATCACAAAACATGAACAGTTGTTTAAACATTTAAACATATTAACTAAAAAGAATTGCACAATGTAGGAGGAACAAAATAAAATGTTCATAAACTGAATGGTAAAAATGCACAAAATTTGAACCAAAAAAAAAGGGGGGAAATATATCCAAATATATAAAATAAATAGATAATAATTGTTAAGGAAAAAATAAAAATACTTCCAAGCACGCGCGTGCAAAGCAGTCTAAATAATAAAGAAAAAATACTGACAACTGATGCACTTTTTCACCATGTTGTGGAAATCAATACAAAATAGCATAACAACCAAAAGGTCATTCTGGAATTGATATACTTTTAAATTTGACACATTGTAAAAATAGTTTTCTAAAATAAATTTTTATTTATTTAATTGCTTCAAATTAATCGCTGTAAAACGTTACTCTTATAAAATCAAGAACCAACATCAATAAATCGTTAATGGGTATAGGTAATTTTAGACACACCTTTAGTGGATGCGAAATGGGTGGGTGCAAAATAAGAATGTTTGATTCTAAATCACAAGCTATAAGTAAATTCTCTTGTGGAAATTTTTGAGAAAGTTGGGATAAAACACTTCGGAATTTTTTCATTCATTGTAAAAATTAATTGCTTTAATTTCAAAAAAAATTTTTTTAATTTGGAATTAAAGGTGACGATGTTGTCGCTTGCAGAAAATGTTCACTGATGTAGAAATACCATATAAGTTTTATAATCTTAGAAGGAATGTGAATAAACTTTAATTAAATCTGTACCACTTTTACCAAAGAATTCTTTTTTTTGTATTGCAAATACTTGAATATTGCTTTTGGTATTGAAATCAGCATTAAATTCCCTTTAAAATAATATGTAAATGTTTCCATTTTGTGAAACGTTACAATTTCTATAAGCATACAAATTTAGAGAACATTAAAATTTTCAAAAGTGTCCACAATTTTGGCCACCACTGTATGTAATAACAGCTCTCAAAGGAAATAAAAAAATATTACAGTTACTATATCAAAATGGATATTCCTCATTTAGATAAATTCATCAAAATATCTAACTAATGTTTTTAATATATTTCAAAATTTGCTTTTCGCAAGTGAAAGGAGAAATTCGTTTAGGTATAAGTTTAAAATTTAAAATCTAGAAATAAAAATATTGATACCTCATATTTTTATTTCTAGAGCACTGGTTTTGCTTATTGTGCAACTAACTTGCAGGTAGAAAATTAATTCTGTAGTTTCGAAGCGATGTCATTATTTAATCATCAATATTGTAATGCTCAGAGATTTCACAACATATCAGATTTCTTAATTTCTTTTGAAATATCTTCTTGAAGTACAAATAAAACATATTCTAATCATCGAATAATTCAATTATTATACTTCGATTAATTTCCACTGCTCAGACGTCCATGAATTCCAAAATAATTTTTGCATTTATGTTGGTTCTTCGGTCAGTAAAGATCATAATTTATATACCCTATCAGCTAGATTGATAAAATTTGTATTCGATATTGACTCTAAAAATGCAAATTTCAAGCAAAATTTATATTAAATATATTACAATAAAATTTGTTTGTACTCATATGAACACAATCCAAATATGGTATAAACTCGCCTTATGGAATTTCGGCTGGCAAAATAAATATTTTTTACTAATATGTTTTTCAATAATTTTGATATTTTCAAACAGAAATCAGTTGAAATTACAAGGAAACTCTATGCGAAGATTCATTACACCTAATTGCAAGCGACAATTTATATAAAATTAATTGATTTATTTATGCATAACTTAATTTTAAAATTCAGTAATAAATATTTTATATAGCAAATTCTTCTTTACTTAAAATAGAAATTTGTTAATCTCTTAGAATTGTATAGTAATAAATATTTTATATAGTAAATTCTTCTTTACTTAAAATAGAAATTTGTTTATCTCTTAGAATTGTATCATTAACTACAGATGACATGGCTATTCGGAGATTTTTATACGATCTCAAATAGAATTGTCATTGATTATAGAAACCGATTTTGAACGGCTCTTGGAACTGGCATCTTCAGAACAATTTTAAATAACATGCAAATTATCTAAATATTTTAAGTTAAAATAGATATCTAATGCGCGGTTATAAATATGTATCTTACTTCACTAACTTCAAAAAAAATTCATGCCATCTTTTAAAACAGCCTGAGAAGGTGAATTAGCATAATTATGATCACAAGTGAACAGCATTCGACATTCAATGCAAGATAGCGTCATCACTTCAGTAATAATCCTGATATATTCATAGGAATATATGCATTTTAGGATTTATAAACCTTTCAACAGAGAAAGATTAAAGTTGAGTTATAGAAAGATTTTTAGATAAAAATCTCCTAATTTACATTTCAGCCATTTAGAGTTTCTCATGCCATTTTCCGCGAACAGCATAAAGTCATTACGCAGATTTTGATGACGAGTTACGAGACTCATTATCATCAAAAGGGCTCCCACACACTCGTAACTCACGCTTTATGAAAAGAAGTAATTATTTTCCCTCTCGTAAAAACAATTGCTTTAATTTAACTCAAGAACAAAGGTTTAAAGTTTGAAATGTGTAATGCTGTTTTTATAGCCATAAAAGAGCTCTTAACTCATAAATATAAACTATGACAATTAGGCAACATTCTCTTAGTTTGTGTCCCCATTTTAAATTTGGAGATGAGTTGTTTGCTTTCTCATATACAAAGTATACAAAAAAAAACATTCTAATTATCAAAAAATTTGATTTCAAGATTATGTGAAATATTCATGTTTCAGACTTCTTTGAGCAGAAAAAAATTTGCGGTCACAAGTTTGCGAACACGATAATTCAAATTTTGTATATGGTCATTACCATAAATTTTGGATATCTTATGAATTTCGATTAAATACGGTTATTGGAAATCTATGTGACTTTCTTTTTGTGAGCATTTCATTGAGAAAGCCCACTTCACTATGTTAGATGAATGAAATTTGGTATACAGAATTAAAAAATAATCAGTAATCTATATTAAATTTTGGATGAAAACTGATAGGCTGATTGTTTCTTGTCTGTTCATTTATATACGCATGAATGCAAATCAAGAGTGCCGGAAATTAGATAATTGATTTTTAATATTTGATCTTTACAACTCGACTAACAATGAATATGAATATGTGTGTGTGTGTGAGAGAGAGAGAGAGAGAGAGAGTGAGAGAGAGAGAGAGAGCTTCACATATCAGACCACTTGACTTTGATCTACTAAATTTGTGCCAGATATACAATAGAGAGTGGAAATTAGTATTTCATAACATTTTTTTAAATTTTAATTAATTGCAAATTAAGTGAGATTTTGGCGTTTTTCCGAAATAAATCCCGAAAATATTACAGTATAAAATTGATTTTTACACTGTTTTAAAGTTTAAAAAAATTGTTTTGTTTCCCAGTGATCAATTTATGTCTATGTTACAGTGAAAACCCAAAATCCGTCAAAACGAGAATTAATTTTAACTGACAGCTCTTGGGAGAATCCGTATTCACTAGGGAAAACGCGTTCTAACTGACAGCGCTAGGAAGAACGAGAATTAACTATTTAAAACGCGTTCTAACTGACAACGGTAGGGAAAACCCGTTTTCTCTAGTTACTTTAGGTGTTGTCCAGTTAAAATCATATGAATCTAGATTTCTTGCTTGTGAAATTTTCAAAGCAAGTGCAATCGTCCAGTTTTATTCATGCCAGAACATGTTTGGGCTGTTGATTTATTTACGATGAGTGAAGGAAATGTTTGCGCCAAAAATTGGAAAAATAAATTTTTTGGACAATTACAGTTTTTTTACATATAAAACAGAATAACTTCAAAGCTCTTACATATGATGAATACAACACTCTCTTATCTGAGGTTGAAGAAGCAAAACCTGTCGTTAGCAAGACTTATGTTCAATACTGCAGATCAAAAAGGTTTGACATTCTTGAAATCATTGGAGTAAGAAAGTTGGTTTCTTCAAATGAGTTCATAAAATATTATTTACCAGTTGAAGAAATTTTTGATGCCATTGCATTTGCACATGTGGTCATAGGATATGGGGTTAGAGACAGACTTAAAATTGAAAATAAAAAGAAAAAAAAATGCTAACATTCTGAACCTATTATTTACTCAGAAATAAATAGACACTGCCAAGTGGATTTGACTGATATGCAATCATTAATGAGTGGCAGATAAGGAATTTAGGTTTATTATGGCTTACCAGGAACATTTAACAAACTTTGTGTTACTACGACCACTTCAGAGCAAAGGAACGGAAGAGGTTGCGTTGCAAGTATTTGATATCTTTTTGATATTTGAGGCTCCTTGTATACTGCAATCTGATAATGGAAGAGAGTTTGTAAATTCTGTTATAGAGCAGTTACGTACATATTGACCAGAATTGAAGATTGTACATTCAAGAATTAAATAGTTACCATACAAAGTTATGTTTTAAAATGAACCAAGGGTTGGAATGACAACCACAACCTTGCCATCAGATATTATAAAAATATCGGGGACGAGAATAAACTTCAGAAAATTTTCGAGGACATGAACGCAGAAGAGCAAGAAACTGAATAAACACAATTAGGGGAGCATATGTTTGCTAGTAAGTCGACCAACATTTTTCGAATTAGAGAGGAAGTCAAAGAACCTCGGCAAACGAATATAAACGATCTCCGATGCAACACATCATGAGTTTTATATTTGCGGTAATGTCGTTGTTCCCATTCCAGAAGTTGATAGAGTAAAAGCTGATTTGCAAAATTTCATTGGTGTAGTGCTTGAAAAAAATTAAGATGGCATGTACAAAATTGGCACCAAAGATAGAGTTCTGAATAAACTGCATTCGAAGTAAGAAATGATATTTCAACTTAATTAACTCAGTATTTATTCAATAAATATATGTTTATTACTTATACTTACGTATGTATAAGTATTTATGCAATAGACTAACCAGGGTACAAGTTTGATTAAAAAATTTAATATATTCACTGATTTTGAGATCTCATTTCGATGTATCGCTCGCCGCAAATTTTCTTGACTTCAGAATGAGTACCGAATCAGGACATGTCGCCGAGAACAGCAGCAAGAAAAGGAACTGTAGGAATTGGACAAGGGTTTGCCCATTGTTCTTGCAAAAAAAAGAGATTGTTCTTCAAAAAGATTTAAAGATTGTTTCTATATGAAAAATGATTTTCTTTGCAATTCTAAGTGTCACAGTAGTTTGCCATGTCGAAATAAGTAATTTGTAATAACCGTAATATATTAAACAATATTCATGTAAAGTATTTTTTCTTCAATGATAGGTTCTTTCCTTAAACACTGTATTAGTTAGAATAGTTTAATGCAATTATTTTGGATTAAATTATATTATCTAACAAATCATTCAAAACACTAATAAAACGGGTTCTCCCAAGTGTTTTCAGTTAGAACACATTTTCCCTAGTTAATTCGGGTTCTCCCTAGCGCTGTCAGTTAAAACGCGTTTTCCCTAGTTTATTTGCGTTTTGACTGATTTCGGGTATTCAGTGTAACATCTATACATTTTCAATGAATTTTGGCAAATTTTAAGAATATTTTTGTCTAATTTGTAGCGATAGATTATATTATTGCTCTGAAATTCAAACTCTTTTATTTACTCCCTTAAATGTTTAATCATGTTTTTTTTTTCATTTTTGACACCTAAGAAGAAAGATAGTTTACAAGACGAATAAAAAGTGAAGTTACAATACGGCAAAATTTAGAAGACAGATGAAACACATATTTAGATTTTAATTGTGCCATGATGTTGGGACTGGTCACCATAAGAAAAATTCAAACACATAATGTAAAGAACATATGTAATACTAATAAAACATCAAAGCTTTAATGTCTACGACAGTTTGAGGATTCAGTAGTTTGTTGATAATAGTTGATAGATGAATTCATAATCATGAAATTATGTCTGAAAAATTTAACTGAAATTAAATACAATCTATAAATAAGAAGAAAGCTGATCGAAACGAAAGGCGACTCAACGAAAATAAAAAAATATATTTATCGAATTCCGGAGAAAATACAGCAAAGGCAAAATATCTGCATGAGAACACAATAACTAAGAAAAGTAAATAACAAGATAAATAAGATTTTGATACATGCTTTTACTGTCGAATTTGCAGATATGTATCAACTTTGAATTTCAAACGCTTTGAGTGAAGGGATCCAAAACGTACATGATTCTTCATATTATAACGAAATTGAATATTAAAAAACGAAAAAATTGAGAAGAAAAATTCTCAATGGATTATATCTTGACAAGGCACTTTTTAATGATAAATTTTCAACAATACAGCTACATACCAAACTTGTAACCTACAAAATTTAAAATTCTTTGATATTTACTGTAACTACACCTATTGAAGTTAATTCAGTGACAGCACGGTCAAATGCCAAATTTAAAAGCGCATATCATTTGACTATACATGCTCAACGGATAAATATTTAGAATCTACTCATATCACAAAATGAAATGCGCCTACTATCAAATGATATTTAATCTCAAGCGTTTAATCTCTCTAATAAAGGTGTTATATTAGCGAACGCCTTGCATGGCATAATGTACAGTAGTTATGAAATATTAACCTTTAATGGGAATTTTACATTTTTGCTGAATCGATCGTGTCGTCTTTGACGATTAACCCCTGGAATACAGTTAATAGCAAAAATTGAAGTTTCGTGTAAACCGTTTTTTATCAAACATCTGGAAAAAAAATTGACACAGAACTAGACATATCGTCATAAAATACCATACGAAATTTGATATAATTAAGTCATTGTGTTTTTGAATTGTCATGTTTACATGTTTCTGAAAATATAGACATCCAAGATTCCACACATGCGCGTCCACTCAAATGATTGATTGGCAAATAATAGAAATGATTTTTTATATCACTAAATGTTGAATGTTTAAAATGTATTTTTAATTGAACATTCCACCGGATGCAAGCTACGTTCTGTTACCTGCATCTTAATTCTAAGAACACTAAACAAATAGAAATTCGCAGACAAGAATGTGAGGTTTATGGACAGAATCTTATGAGTGATTCGCTGGTAAGGATGTAGATGTGAAGTTTCATTGAAGAATGTGAAAATGTTCACGATGAAGAACGAAGAAGACAGTGGTATTTGATTCAGGAGAATTTACTTACAGAGGTTAATGAGAGGATTAAAGGGAACCTTAGATTCACCATTATTACACTACACATACTTCCTACCCTGTACATTTCCCGTTCACTTCCTCATTACCGCAGATAGCATTTTTTTAGGACGAAGGAATACGATAGCTCCCTTCTAGCTCTGATAAATGCTTCAACAATGATAGCAATTATGTTGAAAAATAACCTAATCATTATACAAACTCTTATTACATTATGCATTGCAAAGCAAATATTTTTCTAATAATAGTTTCTTTTTCTAATTGCTTAACGGAACTTAGTTTTCTGGATACCTCTCTTTTTATAAATAATTTTTGAACAAAACTTTCAATGCAAAGAAAACTTTTCAACATCACAAACGGGATTATCTTCTCTGCATTTTAACAGTCAATTCAAATAAATATTAGTTGTATTTAGAAAGGCATGGGCAGCGAACCTTTTTTTCTTATTTATTTTTAACTCCAACTTATTGATTTACTGGTTTTAATTGACACACATTTTCACTTTAAATTTTTAACTTCCATTTTTATGAGAATATAATTTTCTCAGCATTAAACAAATTTATTTGATTCTATAAAGATATAAAAAAAACCTATAAGTTCCTTCTAATTATGACGATGAATTTTGTCTTAGAATCAACGATAGCCTTATACTCAGTTCCATTGACAATTGACTGAAATTAATTTCGAAAAAGTGCTTTGCCTTTCACATTGATGACAAATGTTTCTACATTTAAATTATTTTATTTAATTGCCTATGCGTTACAGTTGAAAATGAAATAATATATTTATACTATTATTTAAGGTAGTGAGTTTCCTTATGTAATACTGTCTCTTCTACTGATATTATAACAATTATGATTATTATAAGTTAAATTTTTTGAGTGTAGCAATTGCTGAATTTCGCAATAAACAAACAAAATCATATGCCCAACACGTTCTACAATGTATAATTATCTGATATGTTTGTTATATAGTCTTAAAATATTTTGGAGAATCGTTTCTAGGTCCATGAAGTTTAATTTTGTCAGGTATTTGATTAAAGATGGGTGATTAACTTAGTTTTAACGCCCGATTCAGAAGATGAGTCTATAAGCAAATATTGCATCTAGAATTAAACAAACGGCAGTAAGATTCAATAAGGAATAAAAAAATTATTAGACATATATCTGATTAGATTGAGAATAAAATTTATACAAATGAATAACTTAAAAAATTAAATATACACAATTATTAGCGTATTACAAGAAGATTTTTAAAAAATTCTAGTTTTTTAATTTTATTTATTATCTAGTTGAGTAACATTTTGGAACCTTAAAATAATTATTTCTAAAATTCCATATTAGGTGGCACTAGTGATATGGCATCAAAATTTAATTACATTAAACGTAGAACTGAAAATTTCGTACCGAAAATATTTGAATAAATTACTGTGTCCAACAACTCATCTGTGTACAGACATTCAAACCTAATTTATCAGGACGGGAGAGAATAGACAAGACCAGAATACCATCTTACAACTATACTTAATTTATATGTTTTCTGGTTCATTTTATTTTAAATTACTCTAAAGAATAATTTTATTAATTTCAATACGTAGAAGAAAAATTACATTTTCATATTGAATAAAAATTTCAAAAATGCATGACGTCACAAAGAAAGTGTATTTTTTTTCGTAATATTTCTCTTCCATATCAGTAAAACACCATCTGCAGGGCGTGCCCTTCGCTTTATGGAGCAATAAGGTTATTAGTAAGTCTATAAAGAAGTGAGATCCTAATAAAAATCAGCACAAAGGATCATCATTAATAAATCATTACCTGTTTTATGGGAGTCCTATTATGAGATGTGTGCTGAGCAACAAAATTATATTTCATAGAAAATGAGTATAGATAATATTGCATATTAATAAAATATATTTCAAAACTTTTTATAAAAAGCTCATCATATTTTGAATTAAAACAGAGATTATTTAGATTTAAAGCAAATGAGCTAAAAATTATTAATTCATAGAGAATTTCTGTTTTGATTTATCTTTGGTTTCAGCCAGCCTGTCTAATATCTAAAAAGTTTGATCTTCCATTTTCGTTGTTTTCATTTTTATCAATGAAGTTAGTTTCAATGTTTAATGTCACCATGCATGTTGTTGATCATCATGATGTTTTATATCATGTAGTGGTATCATTATTTTGCATCTGCTAGATGCCCGACAGATTTCAAAATTTTGGAGCTGATACAATTCACGCATATCACATGAACATGAATAGATCACATTAATGAAAATGAATGCAAATGTCTACAGAAAAACTAAATGTGTTCTAGAGTTGATTTTTAAAATACAATCATAGTAAAGACGGTCCCAAAATTAGTGCAAGATTTGAATTTGCCACCATTCATGCAGTAAAATGTTGGCAACCCTATTAAAAAACTATTTGATAGCTAATAGTTTAGCGTTCGTAAATATAGAACATTACATAATAGAACAACTTGTTAACGCAAGAATTGAATTAAATTAAAAACAGTTTTTTTCCCTTTAAATGTTATATTTTTATTGAATCGTAAATTACACAGGATAGGGTTATGTATGGAACAACACATAGAGTAAATGGCCTCCACTGCTAGCACATACGTACTCTTTTGTTGAAATTTTCCATGACCATTTTGCGTAAATGTGGCTGAATTTCGTTGACGCAACGTTGTATTTCCTCCTTCATTGCACGCTTGCTATTAGCATAGACCTTTGACTTCAAATAATTCAATAAAATGAAATTCAATAGTATTAAATCACACGATCTAGGCGCCACTTCTCAAATTTTCGAACTTGGCCGCTAAACTTTCATTATTTTTAAAATATTGTTCTATCGTGTAACGCTCCATTTTTACTAACCCTAACTATCAACTGTCATATGGCTTTTTTTAATAAGGTTGCTAATACTTTACTGCACGAATGATGACAATTTCAAATCTGGCGTTAATTTTGGAATACCTTTTATAAGATTTTTACATTTAAACTAGTCTTCACGTTTGTGTGACATGGACATCTGGAGGGGATGGGGTGGGGGATGTTGAAGAGACTTTCTCATCAGCGCACAATGATTCCAAGCTACTAGGTCCTTCTAATAATGATAACCTTATATAGAATACAAACATACTATCCTTCTCAATCTCCCTCCTGAACTAATCTTGGACATGTCTGCAAGGAACTCGGAAGTAATCATTTTCAAGTTCTGAGAGAAGTTCTCCATATAACGGCCGGATTGCTTACCTTAACAAATTTGGAATAAGCTTTCTCTGTTTCGCTGCATGAAGAATTGAATTATATTTTTAGGATCAACTTATTTTTAGTAACCCATCAACAAAATCGTCTTATGTCGGTAGGAATGAGATTCTTGGAATTTTCCTATTTTGGAATGCTAGCGTCAAATTATCTATCTTCCTCCTGATAGATTTATTGGCATCTATTTCGGATGGCTTTTGTATATGCATCAACCAGATGGAGTATAAAATGAAATTCAGATATTTTGAGCCGCGTTTCGCATACGAATATTTATTTATTTATTTATTTTTGAAAAGCAATCCACGCCTTTGATGAAATTATTTGTTCATTTTCATATATCTTAAAAAATCACAATATTAATGTACTGAAATTGTAAAACATCGTCAAACCTAACAACGTAAGCAATTTAATATCGAAATGTAAATTGCTTTGAGATGAGAAAAATAAAGTAGCTTCCTATTTTCTCCTAAAAGATATACGATTAGAATTGATGAGGTCAATTTAGTACATATCATGTGACAATGAATTGAGTGCAGTTAGTACATATCAATTTATAGTCAAATAAAACGTAATAATTAACCTTAATGAGACTGGAAAGGATCAGTACAAGAATGTAAAAAACGACACGACTTCTTTCCTTCTGTAAGATGCATAAATAAAATTTATATGATGCATTTGACGCATTTTATGGATCTGAGAATTATTTTAGTCTATTTATGACATAACGTTTTACAAATCAAATATTGGACCGTAAAGGAACTGAGGATCAATACAAGAACTGTTTAATAAACTTTCACTCGAAATTTGCTTGGAACCAATCATTTTCCACAAAATTATACTGCTTTAATCAGAATATTTTTCACGAAATGAGCTTAGGTTATAATGAATGTGAAGTGAAAAATTATTGCTGTTAAGTTTTTCTATCAAAGTTATTAATTGATAAGTAATCTCTAGACGATTATTACATTCTGAAAAAACAATATCCGAAATTTTAATTTGCAACTAGTACACTTAATACACTTTTGCGTTTAATAAAGCTATTTATCGTTTGAATAAATTTTGGAAAATGTTTATATTTTACAGAAATTTATTTTCTGGCTTATATAAAGTGATGTATAATGTTAACGAAGTAGAATAGATGCATTAATCAAACAGATAATAATTAATTTGTCGAAATAAGTAAACACCTCGTTTTGCATCCTTTTTAGTTAATAAAATAAGCAGCTCTATTGCTGGCATTCTTTCATAAGAAAATTTAGCATTCTTTTATTTTGGATTCAACAATTATGTAATATTCATTGAAAGCAATGAATATTTTTCATTCAGTTTAAATAGTAAAAATACAGGTTATTTTTTACTTTTTACGCATTTTTACTTTTTCGCATATGAAGCCTGCTAAAAACAAAGGATCGTAATTGTTAAAAATATATGAACTCGAAATTTTGACGACTGTTCACATTTCAGAGCTTCCTGAGTTCAAAAACACACTTTTTGAAATAATCTGTCTATCGCACTATTTGTCTGTGATTCCTACTCACTTTATTATTAGACGGCTGATATTCTGTACATTGTCTTGACTCCAAATCTGTAGACATCTTTTGAAATTTGAAAAAAATCAATTCACAGCCGGCAAATTCCGTTCTTACTGGATGTCCAAATACAAGTAAATTAGATAAGTAAAAATCATAAGGAGTTAGCTAGATAGAGAGATATCCATGTCCATTGTTTAAAACTTTTCTGCGAAGTATAACACATTTATAAGCGAGAAAGTTTATGGAAGATCACTTAAGATTGTTTTAAACAATTTTATCTTCCTCTTGATAACAATCATTAATACAAAATGTATATTATATGCTGAAAATGCATTAATCATGCAGGCGATCCTTCAAATTTTAAGGTCAATGACTAGTCAACAGTCTTTTCAATTATTTTTAGCCAATTTAGTCTTTACAACAAGAAGCTTATTGGTAGAAGAACTAAGAAAACAAATTTTTTAATCATTGACTTGTTTATTACATGAATATAAATTGACTTTATAACACGACTATCAATGATTAGTTCTCAGCCATTATAATAAACAGGACAAACCAGCTCATCGATAAAAGAGAACGAAATATTTCAGCTCTAAAAATTGGTCATCCAATATGATTCGTTGGAAGACGCATCCCACTGTCCCTCTGAGGGGTCGTCGTCTGCATGGCATTTGGAGCCTTCCAGTTGATTTCGCGGAGAGGAGACTGATTTCCCTGGCAGAACGTGCCCCGCGTTCGAAATTCGAACATGTCGAGGGGACCAGGGCAGCTGTCTGAGACGGAGAACCTTCCCACGAGTTGTCTCCTCCGGGTTTTCTGAGACGCAAGTTTTCCTAATAATGTCTCAACTCTTTCTGGCGTATTATGAAATTAGATTTCGCCCGGGGAAAATCACTCGCGTGACATGGCCTCCTGAAAGGTTTTCTGGCGGTGGAATTCGATTTGCAATGCAATCTGTTCCATCAGGAATGGGATGGGCTTGTTGAGAATCGGGGGTTTGCTATTGTTGGCAGATCAAACCTTTTAATTTTTAGATGCACAAATGGATGCTAGGGGGCCTTGAGAGACATGAGGAAGAGAGAGAAAGAAATTTGAGTTTGTCTCTGAATGACTCAAGTGACGATTTATAAGTATGCATGAGAATTGTATAAATAACATGAGTATGTCTTTCGCTATTTAATATTTTAATTTTTTTTCCTATTTGCATTTTAATTTTAAACAAGGACTTTTTCAATGGTTTTTATTACTTTTTGTGGTTCTTCTCTGGCGATAACAACACACTGAGATTGGAATAATTTAAATTGCTTTTTCTTGCTACATTTTTGTATTCGCATTTTTAAAGTTTTTTTTTCTTTTTGTACTCTTATGTTTACAAAGAGAAAATTTCGTAATTATCAAAAAAACTCGACGCGATTTAACCCTTTCTAGGGCCGTGAGAAGTATGCTTCCCATCAAATTTATTAATCTTTGTATAAAATTATGTAAGTTGGCATAAGTTCTGACAAATTTTTTTAGTAAGTCAGAATTTTAGATGCTTCATTTCTTTATCTCAGACAAAATGATGTATCTTGATTTGTTACTTAATTATTAATCAATCAAATTCAATTTATCTAATAAGCTAAATGAATCCCTTTTCTTATTCTAATTTCAAGCCTAAAAATATTTTAACATAATATGACTAGAAAAAAGCCCTTTAAAGGGTTAGAATATTCCCGGAGTTTTCAAGTCTTCATCATTATTTTGGAATTACGTCTGTCTGTACATCTGTGAGCACACAACCACACCTTTACCACCTCTTTACACCAAAATTTATCTTTTGGACGAAATTGTTTAATTGTAGAATTGTCTGACACAAGTACAAGTGAATACTAGGTATATCTACTGAACACTATGTATATCTACTAACACTATGTATATCTACTAACACTATGTGTATCTACAAGTGCACACTATGTATATCTGTTGAGCAACACAATGTTGTCGGTGTATGAAATATGGCATAATGTTTTCCATCAAAATAATATCAAATTTTAGACTAAATCCTTCAATGGGTTAGCTGTATATAGGTTTGTTTTTACAACCGTATGTGTAACCTATTACGGAAAAATTCAACTCTAGATAAATGAAATTTGACATGCATAACTAAACTGTAAATGTGTATCAATCAGTTACAGGGAAGAAACCCAAAATACTTACCCTACTCTGTTTACAAATCGAAGACGCAAAACATAAAACTAGCCATATTACGGAATATAAAAATAGCAGAATGTATAACACATTTATTACCTTGGTTCATGTATTAAAGACAATACAATTAAATGCAATCAGGCGTTTTTAATTATTTAAAATATTTCCTTATTTAAGAATTTAGCATTTTCTTCAAGCAAAAAACAATTAATTCATGTGTAAAAAAAAAAGAGTAACTTTCATTTTCATTTCAATCTTCTTCCCCCGGCTTCGTTAAAGTTTGAAAAACGGACCCTTAAAATACAAACCTTTGACTTAAAACTTTATTTTAATGGTTGAATGATTGAAACAAATTGCTCCGAGAGACCATATTAAAATTGCATCAGTTTTTAAAATACTTGGATCGCATTTTTAGTTTTGCGTTAAAATACAAGATATTTAATTAATCAGGATTTCGAAAACCCTTAGATAGTTTGTTTGATTAAAGCAAACATAAAAAATAAAATCTTAAAGTAGCTTATGCTGCAAAAAAATATTAAAAAAAATTTCAAGAGTGAAAGCTTTTAATGATTTTTCTCATATCTTAAAGGACAAAAAATTAATTATCATCGATCGAAATTTTGAATAATTGAAAGTGCATTCTGAAATTATTTTATTCCACTTCTTTGATGCATATTTATTTTACACTTGGTTTGCTCTTTCTGGGGGGGGGGGGTTCTGAGTAGTGGATAAGTTTTTGTTTATTTATTACGTCACATTTCTGCATAAAAGAATTGTTTAAAAGTCCCTAATGCATAAATAATACTTTACTTTTGATAAATATTCATTTCGAAAAATCAAAAATTGATTTGTAGCACTTCGTTTTTAACTCTGCTATGCTATTTGTTTAACCAGCGGAAGTGGGTTCCCACAGAACTTTCCCTCATGCTCTATGAAAAGGTGCAGTTGAAGTTGTAAGATAACAAATTGAATTTCATTTGATTTATGCCATTGTGTTTCTAAGTTAATATTATTTATTATTACGTTTATTACATTATTATGTTTGCATGCATGCGAAAGCACAGGGTAACTAAAGGTTAACCACTTGACAGAATTGATTCAAAGTTTTAATATATTTTGAATTAATTAATAAATTAGAATCTATAAAATATATTACAGATTCTAAACATGTGTACCTAATTTTATTTACCTAGTTCTGTTAGTTTTGTAGTAATTGAGTTGTATATATTGTATTCAACAACTAGACAGAAAGACTTCCTGTAAATGGATTCCTGTAGACAGAAAGACTTCCAGTAAATTGATTTTTCAGTAATTCCAGTAATTCCAATTTTGATAGAAATCTACAAATGTTATCACAAATCTATATACAAAAATTCATCCATCTAGCTCAAAGCGTTTTTAAGTTCTCTTGTTCACAAAAAGATAGATTGACAGATAGACACAATAACATAGATGTGTTTTCCGAACTCAAGGAGTTCTGAAATGTGGAGATTTGTCAAATTCTCAAGTTGCAATTTTTTGTCATTTCTAATTCTTCCTGTATGCTGTGTCTACAATACAGTGAGAAAGCTTCGTCCCTATGTCGGTTTTGAAAAAGAACGGCAGTGTATTTACTTCAAAAACGAATAATCTTTGTAAAATAACTTGTAAAATTCAAGAACTGTTTGAAAACACAATTCTGTATAACTTTATTCACATAAACTATTTCACAGCCAGTTCTATCATCTGTGCTGCCTTTTTGCCAGAAATTGAAAATTGATATCAGCTCCTGTGGTTCAATTACTGTATTTAAAGTATTTGTATTAAATTTATTACAAACATTAACATCATTAAATTTATTAATATTTAAAAGCGAAAGTAAAAACATTAACATCAGTTTAATCATTTACTTCTAAAAGTAAATTTATTTCAATTTTCTGATTCTATATTTTAAAAAAAGATGAAATCTTAATATGTCTGTCGAAAAGAATATTTCAGCCTTTTACAAATGTTTCTTGATGCCTCTGTTCAAAAAATATATTTCAACAAGATAATTAGATATGTAACAATTGTTTTATAATTATGATTTAAATTTTTAAATCATGCATCATTTGATAAAGTGATAAAAGGCTGAAACTGCCAGAAAATTTTCCCATTTATATATTTTAATGTTAGAAATTTTTTTTTCAATAAAATCACATGCAGTTAAAACTAAATTGTAAGAAAAAAATATTCACTTCCTGAATTGAATTATAAATTATTCATAATTACTATAAATTTACTGTAGTAATCTATGGGTAGTATATACAGTATGCAGCATCATTTTGGATGTACATTCGTGATTATTTGGGAGTAATAAAATCATTCCATACATCTTATACTCGCATTAATAAAAGTCATTCACAAGAAAGCAGTAGACAAGCATTAAGCATTTCAATTTATTATTATCATACTTCACATTTCTTTGAGAATAGATTTGAATTATCCGAATTTCTATTTTATGAAATATCTATGCTATGTGTTTGACCAGAATTCATCATTAATATTTCCCGTATAAGAAATTATTAATGATGAATTTCAATGTTTATATAAGAAACTTGTATAATAATTACTTTTCGAATTCTTGATGAATTTCAATGTTTTAGATCTCCCTGTATCTGAAATATACATTTTAAACTTATGTCCACGGCTTATTGTTATATATGTGAATACGCGCATTAGAAGAGGGTAATTAAAAACAAGCAGTTTAGTCAAATAAATTTAATATTTAGCATCGTCATTTAAATAGTAAATGTGTATCAAATTCAAATTTCAGATGGATGATTTTAAGACGATTTCAAGGACGATTTAATGTTCTTCATTTCAAAATTGCAGATTCGTGCTTGATTTTCACTTAATTCTTCACAAGATTGACTATCTATTCTTATGTATATGTACATGATTTACCAAAAACGCAAGAATTTGAAAAAATGCAATTAATCGTGCTTTCTTGATACCAAAATCATATATCTGTGTCAAATTTTGAACTAAATTTAAAAATTTAAAAAGGGTTGAAAAGCATACCTAATTCTCTCCATCATACTACGAAGCTAAACACAAAACGAGCCACATTGTGTAAACAGACATGAAAAGTTTAAGAAAGAATACTCTTGTTGTCCCCCTCCCCCTTATTTCTTTGATTAAATGAGTGTTACAAAGACGAGTCAAAGCTATACGCAGCAATCCACCGAGAAGAACTTCTTTTAGGCTAAATTTTCGAATAGAATATAAGATGAATAATATTGTACGATATTTTTTTTTATTTAGAGCTTTGATTCATTAATTATATCAAACAAAAAAGAAATTAAAAATTTTTAATAAATTGGTAAAAAAAATTGTAGCTAATGTTCTTGCAGTTGTATGGATGTAACATTGTGTTTTATGTGTAATCCATGGAGACAGACTATATGTTATGTGAATATGAGTATATAAGAGGATATAAAGCAAATGGTAGCTTTATTGCCGCGTTAATTAATGTATATCTAATGACTACAGAAAAGAACAAAGACAATTTGTAGCATTGTATAAGAAGCATTTTGCATATTTCGCATCATACTCCGCTTATTAATAGCATGTTTCCAAAAAGACTCTCTTTTAACCATAATTCGCAACAAAATATCCGACGCACAGAAAAGCCTGTCACTCAAGCTCTGTATTGTTTTCTTTCTGTAATGCTCCAACTGGCAACTAAATCCCCCCAAGCGATTTGTCATGCGACTGCCATCTCCCAGATAACAGCATTAAAAGCCATCCACAGACCCCAATGACATTCTAGCTGATAAATCATTCGACTCCAAAACAATGTTTCTTTTCCCATGGAACAATCACGAAAACAAATTCGAGCCCCCGTCCATCGCAGGGCCTTTTAAGAGCACTTCTTGGGGCACGCGATTGGGCCAGGGCGGATCCCAACGATTCCTTAGTCAATCGATCCGTTCTGCAAGTCCAAAGTGAATTATTGGAGAGCATGAGAATTTGCCTGCCGTACATATTTCCGGTAATAGCAGTGCGGGCCCTTCAGAGGCGTGGCCGTCTAACAGCTGAAAGCATCGAGAGAAGATGAGTGGACATTCGCTTTGACCAGCATTCGATTCTGAATCTGAAGTTGAGCCTGTATCTTCAGGTGACGCAGAATGCTTTGATAACAAAGTATCAGCAAGAAATAATTATTAAACTGTTATGGAAAATATACTGACTTTATAGTCTGTTCAAAAACCATTTTATTATCTGAATTGCTCGCTAACCTATAATTTGCTCAGCAAAATTTATTAAAAAAATATGATTTATGTATTCCATAAGAATACAGCTTCAGTTGACATAAAATACAAATGTGATTAAATCAGCGAGAATTCCATTTAATTACTTAGGGATGTTTGGGTGAAATTAGACATGACGAACGTAATCGATTTATAGACGTTCTCGTTCCATGTCGTTTATTGTCCAATGGAAATTTTGGATAGAATTTCATAAGAATAAATTTATAAAAAATGATAAATTATACGACTTCTAATTATGTTTATTAACTGTTTATTGTCTGGATTTTTTAAGAAAAAACGGTAACTGATCAACTAATGAACTTAGCCTGAATCATGTTCTTATCTGATCACCAATAAACTGATGAATCGTCATGTTCATTAGCTGATCAGTTTATGTATGTAATGATGTTTGCAGCAACAAATTGTTCATTCATCGATATCATTTTACTATGGAATTTTATAAAATTTTCACTAATGCGTTTTGAATATCGTTCAAAAATTTAAAAAAAAAATTATAAGAATAATTATGCTACTTAATAATAATTAAACATACTTCTTTCTTAGACTTTTTTTGGCAATCTAGTTTTTAAAGGTCCAATGTTAATATCGCTTTTTTTTTATTAATAACCCCAAACTTCTACATCGTTTTAGCGTGAGCTCATTATTACCACTAGGTATATTTATCATGAACCAGCTTCCTACAAAACTAATTTTCAGCCTTGAAAATGAACTTCAACTCAAAGATAATTCTGGAGATGATTTTCTACTGATGAAAGAGAAACTTCCAGTAAGAACAATCCTCGCTGGATGCCGACTGTTTTACTGACCATAGTAACCTAATTTTAACATTTCAGCTTCAAGAGATGGAAGGCTCTAAGTTAGACATCGAATTTTCTTAAAAATACATCGTGTATGCAGGCCTGACTTGAGCTAAATCCAACTTTGTGAGCCAAACTTTCTCCCGTCGATGCGGCGTGGGAGATTCTGGAAGAGGTACTAGTTCAGGTGTCGTGCTCGATATCTGACTGAAGCTCAAAATTACGAGGTCCATCTCAAATCAGTCTTCATACTGCTTCTAAATGAAATATTAATGAAATTAAACTAGGCACATTCGTTAAAAAATTTTATTTTAATCCAAATGGTTTTCACATATCCTCAAAATAGAAATCAATCTGAGATGTATAATTTACTGAATAGCAGTTTTTATGTAGTTCTATTCTTTAAATTGTACTTTTATGCTTTTTAATTCGTTTCAAAAAACTTCAAATGCAAAAGGAATAAAAGGGGCCAAAGTAAATGTCCATTTAATTTTATAAATTTTTTTGCACTTATTTCGCCATTTGAATAAATATCGAATAAAATATGCATTTTAATAAGAGTACAGGCATTTAATGAAAAATACATTAGATCACTTTTTTCTTCAGATATGAATCATTTTTAGTATCATTTAAATTTTATTTTATAACTATTATGCTAATCAATCACTAATTATAAGAATAAAGGACAAAGTTTTTATTCTTAATAAGAAAATATAAAAACATTAATTTTAATATATCAGATAATTTTAATAAATTCACTAAATATTAGAAAAAATGTTTCAATTCTTTATTTTTAGTATATGGCAATCGATTGAAATAAGATGATAAACTTTTTAAAAAATCATGCAAAATTTTTAATTAAAAATAAACAAACAAAAAAAAGCAGTTAAACTTCAAAAACAATTCTTCCTTAACATCGTTTGGCAAATTTTATCATTGCCAAGCGATTCAATGTGAGTTGACATATAAAGTTAGAAAAAAGTCAGTTGATTTAACACATTTTATGTTTTTATAAAGGAAAATATCTAAAAAATACAGTTTATAAAAGACATTCAAAAAATATTTAATTTATTTAATATACCATGGAACTTCTCTTAAAGAACACAATTCGCTTCCGGATCTTATTTTTAATCTGAAATAATATCGGTGAGCAAAATACTTTTTTTTTCATTGAAATCCATATGAATGCATTGAAATCCAATGATCCAATGGGTTTCCATTTTGAAAAAACTATTCAAGTACATTTAGAATAATTCAAGCTATTATTTATAATGCACGCTTTTGTTAAATTAAGTTGTCTTTGGCTACGCTTCAAAATTTGACAAAGATGAGAGACAACATTATTGTTAAGTGAATTTGTAGCTTTCATAACTACTACTTTATCAGGATGATGCTTCTCAACATACAATGCAATAAAATATCAGCAGCATCTCTCTCTCTCTCTCTTTCTCTTATTTTACTGGAAAGTGGTTGTGCCGTCATGACTATTATTTCTTCCTATCCTGATCAAATCTCCTTCATAACTTTTTTCTTTGATACAGATTGCAATTCCATGAGCTCTCAGTAGTTCTGAATATGTTCTTCCACCAGCTTATTAACGTCGTTTTCCTCCGCTTCGCCAATAATCTTGGCCCGAAAAGTAATATCTTTGAATATGCTTCCATATGCACTTGCTAAAATCTCTCGGAATCACGTTCAATTAATGGTGACTGACAAGGATGTGACGCAATGGTATCTCCTCTCCACTCGTTCTGCAAAACATGGCTCGTTAAGGGAGTCACTTTTTTTTACATTTTATTTTGCTACTTATGTGTGGTACTCACTAAATGAGGTTCCACTGTATTCTAATCAAAAGCTGACCTATGTTATGTTTCTATACTCTCTGATAAACTAAAATTATCACTGCAAGTGCGTCTTCAGTTTAATTAGGTTACTTTCCATTTTGAAAATCCACAGAGGCAGATTTTATCTTATATTTTTGATTTTAAACCAGATAATGAGGGTTACAAGAAAGACAGTATTTTCCTTCCAAACTTCATGACCATCCGAATGGGAAAATTTTTGACCCCTCCCTTTCCTTATGCATTATGCATTCATTATAAATTTACATACACTTTGAATCATCTGAGAGGCAAGATTGTTATCTTTCAAGAATCCAAAAATCAATCTCCAAATGACCGCTTATCCAAGCATATTTTGAAGAATGGGACATAATGCATGTCAAAGTCGTGCCACATTTATATAATTACGAAAGTAAACTCGGTGGCGCGACAGCCCATGTGGGCCAAAGACTACAGTGACCGAGGTCCCTGGGATACAAAGCATATACTCCAGTTAGGTGGTCAGCCTAACGCGGAATCCCCAGCTTTTAGTTCCCAAGCATGTTTGGCCCTCAGTTTATCGACTCACTGAAGGGATGAAAGACTGAGTCGACCTTGTCTAGCCCGAGGATCGAACCTTTTGATCTGTGCGTTGCATCGGGCTTCATTTATATAATTAATACTGTTAAAAATTCGTACATCTGAAAATTATAATTACAATGATTTTCCCATTGTAAAGATTGCATATTATTTCTTTTTGAAGAAATATGTGATTTCCAGCGGCATCCTTTTGCTGTCTGTGAAGCAGCAGAGACATGCTCTAAATCCGCTCATGAAATTGTAAACAAACATATAGAAAGTAGTTCGCATAAATAATCTTTGTTCAAAAGCAAAACCAGAAGAATTTAAAAAAAGTGATTAGATCCTAACTCAGCAGCCTTCTGTCCTTTCCCCCACCCTCTTTCTCTCTCCCTTCCCACTACTTCCTTGGAACATTTATAGTGATCTTCAACGTTCCACGACCCTCCCTTCTCGAATCGAATCTTTAGCTGAAAGACTGAAATTCCAGCGTAATTTAACGCGTTTCCCAAAAATAACCCCTTATCCCTTCAAATCAATACCAATCGCCACTCGTTTCATTACACCTCCCCCACCCATCCCATGGTCCACCCCATCCTTGCACCCCTATCAGACGATCGATTTCTCGCTTGAGTCCAGGAACTCCCCAATTCCATCGGTGTAGGTTTTTGCTTAAGTAATCCATCAGCCCTCGTTCTTGACTGTAATGGAGAACAGGTAGTTTCGGGCGATATTCAGGTATGGCGGTCACGAACGGCCGTTCTTTTGTCTGGTGCTGATCGTGGGTGGAGTCCGCTGGAGGTGGAATTAATTCATTAATTACGTCTAAGTGTGTAAGTAAAGCTCGCCGTTTAAAAGGGATGTCTTTGTTGAGCGTTTAAGTTTTAGTGAGCACATGAAGTAACATGGTCAAGGACTAATCGACACTTTTAAAGGTTATAATAAAGTTTATCTAAGGAGTCATTTTTAGCAAGTGCCTTAGGGAAATCAAAAAATACTGAAAAAATAAAAACCGAACAAATAGATATCTGGATTATTTTCTTCGTGAAGTTTTCACAATACAATATGATGCACTTCCCCGCATTTTTATTTAAAGCACCTTCTCTCTTTTGCAAAGATAGAAATTTGTAGTCGAATCAAAATACAATTCTTAAAATAGTAGAAATTTTAACATTTTAATAATTGTGCATTAAAATTTTGATTCTTTGTAGATTTCGCCATCTGGTAATCCATTTAAGAACTTTTTTATGCATGATTAAATAATATTTAAATTCATGAAATATGGAACATATTAAATACTAAAATTTAGAAAAAAACATGCAAACAAATGGAATTTAAAAAATAGAGAAGCCATGCAAAATTCTTAAAAGCAGAATTTTTTCAAATCAAAAATGAACTTCGACTTAAAATTTCAAAAGACTATGGCATTTAAAATTATACTATAAAATAATTAAGCCACAAGAAATACTATAAAGAAAATTCCTAATATATAATAATTAAAAAAATTATTATATATTAGGAATTAAAATTGTAATTTACTTTGAGTATTTTAACAGCGTTTTACAGTTTGCGATTTTTGTTTTGATTTCCAAAATGTTTATTGAAAAAAAATATATTCTCTACATCTTAGTAGACTAATAAATGTTCGCTTCACATTTTTTAAAATTATTATTTAAAAAAAGAAGGGAAAAGTAGCACAATTCTTTTTTTATAACTTTGATACTAAATTCTGAAAACGAAGGAAAAAAAAATTCAAAATTCATAACCGATAAATGGTAAAAAAAATTGATTTAGAATTGATACAAAGACTGATTTTTTTCTTAAAAATGTAAACGAACCGAAGAAAAGCACTCTAAATACTTGCATATCTTCAATTTTGTTCTTTGTTGATGAGGCCCAATTCCATATATTGAATGGATGTAAATCACGAGTTCTGAATAGAATCAATTCATACATTGTCACAATCCCATGACAGGCGTAATTTGACATGTCATATAATATCAAAAACCCCGTATTAATGACATTATTCATTTAAAATATTCATTCTGTATTTGAACTTATACAGACCTTGACTGATTGCACAAGCTCTCAAAACGATACCTTAATATTTTAGTAATTGTTTCCAAGAATAGAAATTCGTGTTCCAAAGAAAACAAGGTAATTGTGTTTATTTTCTTACAACCACTGCTTTGTACGAGAAAAAAAACTTTGATTCTCATTAATTTTCTAATGTTCCCAAAATAGCTTAAACAAGAGGTTTGGCTTACACCAAGGAAACATAATTGCTTTTTCCCCTTGATTGTAAAACACAAGTTTAATTTTCCGAAAGATAGTTTGGCGGATTGCCAGTACAAAGTTTTTGACCTTCAAGCAAAAGCATGAAGGAATTTTTAAGGAGGTTCAGGGTTTTTTTTTTTTTCAGATGAGATAAAATACGATTTAATGCATCTCGACGGTCGCTTAAATATCAATTTGTTAGTTATAATTTTGATGGAACATATTAGTATATAAGTTATTGAATAATTTAGTTTCTGTAAAACTAAATGGATAATTTTTGGGAGGTATTGATTTTGATTATTCTGGCAATGATTATTTTTCATTTATAAGAATTATAATTTCCGTTATTTAAAATTAGAAGAAAAAAATCAAATATTAGGTTGAGAATTATATCCCAAAATCAAACTTCATTATAAGTATAACCCTCATTTTCCACAAGCATTTTCTGAAGAAGATTTTCTACAATTAATATAATTCAACGATTTTTTATTCGAGACATATCTCTCAAGTGATATTCATTCGTTGGAATCATAGTAATTTAACTTTGGAAGCGAAAATGCATCTTTAATAATCAAAATGCCGTGACACAATATAAAACAAGGCATAGGGGATTCAAATATTTTATGCGCAGTAATATTTTCACCGTGAATTAAATTATCAAGTGACATGAATCGATTTCAATGAATAGGAATCCATTTCGACATAAGGTCATTGACTTCATTGTTTACTATCAGGTGATGCTGTAACGGATTTTACCAGTCTCATGGTCATTTTATTGTATATAGACGACAACTGTATGACAATAGTTGTCGCCGTTTTTAAATTAATCTAGGGTAGAAGAAGTGGGCGTTCTGATTTTTATTGCATTTATTTCTTTTCAAAAAGAAAGATACTACTGACTGAATAGTGTCTAATCAAATAAATTTCAACATCTCATAAATTTCTACAAAGATAGATCGTTAAAAATGTGTTTTTCGAACTCGGTGGAATCTGAAGTGTGGAGAGTCCTCGAAACATCAGGTTCAATTTTTTTTATTTTTTTTAACGTTTAGTGTACTTTCTGTATACTTAGTGTACGAAAAAAATCTTTCGGTTTATTAGGTGGCTATGTGTTACTTTTACGCATATTTTTACCAAAACTTTAAAAGACTTGGAGATTTTTAAAACTAGGGATTTTTCAAAATCTCGAAGTTCATTTTTTTGACTATCACACTTATTCTTTGATTACTTCATATTTGAGAAAGTCTAAATATAGACAAGAAATATTAGTCTAGAACAGAAATATTAGTCTTCAATAAATTTTGGCATTTATGAAAAGACATTGTTGTGGAACGGAAATAAGAAAATTCGTCTTCAAAACCTCTGAGAAACAAACAATCCTTTCTCAATTTTCAAAACTATCTCAGATAATTCGATGATAAGAAGGAGCATCTTGCCGTGGTTCAAGATTATGAGCATTGTCTTTTAATAGTTCGCCTCTGTCTTAAAATGAAGCGTCAGACAGAATAAAGTAACTTAGAAAGTTTTGACGAGAATATTTTTGAGCATTAATCTTTAATCAGAGTTTTGACAATAATACTGAAAACAAAATATTTTACATCAAGAATGATACTGAGTTCGTTTTAAAAAATCTGAAAAATCTACCGTGAATAAAAATATGGTATAATTGCATATAATTTTTATATTATAAAGCTGTTTTTTTTGTGTGCACGTATATTTTAATAAAGTCAAATTAATAAATTTTATAAATTTATTCATTAAATTTTAATGAATAAATCAATAATGTATTAATAATTAAAATCATTTTTTCTGCATCTAAAATTTGCATTCTGTTACATTATTTCGTAATGTTATTTGTTTTCCTAGGTATCTAGCATTTTTTAAATCTTTGCTATGTTTGAGCAGGATGACTAATATTATTTGCATAGAGAATTAATTTTATTGTTGTTTTTGCATTTTTATTTGCTAATAAATACATGTATTGTGTGATCTAAAAGACATTTTTGTGAAAATATAAGCTGTTAGGTTTCTCAAGCAATCGCATCTGAAACTTACATATCGATAGACGTTTGAGAAGAGGAATTAAAAACAAAAAGAAAATGGTTCCTTAAATTTATAGATTTTTGAAGGGCTACACAGCTATTTATTCCGAAACCCCTTACCAAAGAATTTCAAACGGATTTTATGATTAAAAAACTTCTATTGTGATTAACAAAGATATAATAATCAAAGAATATGAATATCAATAATCAAAAATGATCTAGGATATTTTGGTCTCAGGATATCTTACGTGTAATTCATCTGAACAGTATATTTCTTCAAAACAATTTCAGAAGAAAATGTGTGAATGTTTCAAAAATCCAGCCGCACCAGCTTTGAAAAATTATTAAATCCAGAATTAAGGCTATATCAGTATCACAATCATTAAGGAAACTACAAAACTTGTCTTTAAGTTTGAATTTTTTCACAATACTGAGTCCAATGTGGTCCTTTTCTATAAGTCTTTCCAATAAATAATAGTAATAATTCATAGTTAGTACAAATCTATTCCAACTGTCCCTGGAGAGTTATAGATATCCAGTGATAAAAACTATAATTAATTTTAGTGTCCAATTATTAATGGTTCGATGTTTTCCCTTAATACCATTCTTGCGATTTATCTCAGAATGACTTAATTCTTCTAGAAATTTTAGAAGGATATTCAGTTTATGTTTCATAAATCCAGAAATACCAGATTTAAGAAAAGAAAAGAAAATCTGGAATTCCAGATATATCTGGAAGAACAAAGACTGCATTGTCTTGAGTTCTTCTACAATCCAGATTCGGTTGAGATCCTTTTTGATGGAGAAAAGCAATAATTCATGGCTGGTACAAGTCACACGATTTTTCCCAGGAGAGTCACAGATATCCAGTGATAAATAATCGGCGACAGCCTCTTTAGCAGCGGAAAACATTGGCCTCACAAAAGAGTCCACTGTCCAGTGCCCAGTCGGCCGGCAGCGTCCGAAAGGCTGACAATTGATCAATTACCCGTTCTATCGGGCGATCAATCAATTCCTTAAGGAACTCCCTTTTTGTCCTTCGGATGGTCAAGGGTTATGGGGGTGGATGAAGGACCGCGCATGCCCACGGGAGACTTCACTCTGACAGCACTGGAAGGATTGTTCATTAGACAGAGGAGTATTTTGAAATTCAAAACTATAGTATTATTTTTTTGTTTGTTTATTGAACTGGATAGAGAGGCACTGATATAAATTTACAATATAAAAGCTTTTGAGGAAATTTACATATTTTCATAGAACTGTCAGGATTAATTTTGCCGAACGACATCTTGTAAATTAAAGCAATGGAGTTTTCTTTATGAATATTGAACTCCGTAGAGAGACACTGATAAATTTACATTATAAAAACTTTTACTGAAATTTATATATTTCCATGGCATTGGCAGGATTCATTTTGTAGAAAGATATCTTGCAAATAAAAGCAATTGAGTTTTACTTATGAATATTAAACTGGATAGTGAGGTACTAATGAATTTATAATATCAAAGTATTTGTTGAAATTTATATATTTTCATTGAATTATCAAAATTTTTTTAAGCTGAAAGGCATCTTGCAAATAAAAGCAATTGGAATTTCGTTACGAGTATTGAACAGGGCTGATAAATTTAAAGTATCAAAATATTTTTCCTGAAATTTATATATTTTTTCGAAGAACTGAATTACTGTTTATTTATCAGGGTGACATCTTACGAATTAAAAGAATTGATGCTGTAATCAGATAGGAAGACACTGGAGATATTTTAATACAAAAGTTCAATCTATTAAATTTTCAAGTTGTTACAGTGTGCTTGCTTTAATTAGATATTTTAATATATAATAAATACTGTTATCTAAAATCGAAGATGTCCCTTAATTATATAAAAGAGAAAACTACATGGTTAAAGGGTTATTTTTAATAATTAAATTAACATTTAATCACTTAATTTTAAATAAGCTTTGATTTTATATCATAGTAGCCATCTCATGATAAAATTGAGTGATTTGATTCAAATAATATATAGTTTGCATAATAATAAGTTATTAATTGTATCAAAGCAGGAATTTTTATTTCATTAAAAATAAAAATAATAATCTTTCTTGTTAAGAAATGTAAGTCAAAAGAAAATCATAAAAGTTTGAAGCACTTAAAAGAAAACTTTAAGGAAATGAGTTGCAGGCAAAAAAGTTTCCTAAACGTACTGCATTTACACTTCCGTTATTATAATTATTCTCTTTTATATACGACTGATAACAGTAATTATCAATTCAATTAAAAACATTTTTCATAAATTTTCAACCACAGGCATTCATTATTATATTATCGAAAGAATTGCAATGATTTTTTTTCTTTATGGCAGCCATATGTGAGGCACTTTGGAGCAAACCGGCGAACACATAATTAATTACATGTCTGCCGATTGCGATGGGTTAATGACACGCAATAGTCAGGGTTTGCATTGAGACAGATATTAATGACTGCATTAAAATGCATCAGGAGAGAACCTGAGTCGATTTCTGCCTCTTCAATCATGTCTCGGTTAGAGTTTTGCGATGCAGTATACTAGCCTCGACAAGATTAAATTATGTTAAGCTGTATTTTTAATGAAGTTATTCGTTAAAGTGGATTTAGGAACATTTAATATTGTCCGCAGTCCGTCAATCTAACAGATAATGTATGGTTAATCAATCAATTTATTTCTATTCACAGATGGAGAATAATTTGGTTTCCTATTTTTACTTTCTTCTATATGAAGTATATAGAAAGTATTGCAGTTGCCAAAAAATTCGAATTCGAGATTTTGTTAAATTTCCTCATTTTTGGCCTTCCAGAATTCGAAAAACGCCTTTCTGGAAATATGTTGGTTTATGTGTCTATCTGGGAGAAAAATAACTCAAAATCGCTTTGAATTAGATGGAGGAAATTTAGTATATAGTATTTACACCATATTCGTAAATTTTTGGCAGCTTTTGAGCAAAATCCATTCAGAGGTAATCTATCAATTTGACTAATTGAGTGTAAGTTAACAAGATAACAACAAAATGAAGAGATCTAGATACATAAAATTTAGTACACAAATTTAACATCTATTGTTTAGAACATCTATCAAATTTTGAACTAAATCCAACAACGGGATCACCCTCTGTCGATCTGTACTTTCAGAAACATGTACACGTCTAATTCAAAAACGCAAAGACTTAAATATATCAGATCTTTTATGGATTTTTTACTGCAATCGTAATTTTGTATGATATTTTTACTTCAATCGGTTGATAAAAAAGTGTCCAAAACTCAAATTCAATTTTCGATACCATTAACCGCATACCAAGAATTAATCGCTAAAACAAATTCGCCTTGGATCACTCGACAGAATGTTAAATACAAAAATGCTGAATTCATTCTAAAGATTAATATTCCCTAACTATTGCATGCCAATTCTATGCAAAGCGTTTTCTGTAATAACACCTTTATTTAAGTGTATGCAAGAAAGTTTTGTAGAAACCACTTCCGCTGGTTACTTTCGCATATATGATGAGAAAGTATAAAAGCTACAAAGAAAAAGTATTGCAATCGTCAAAGAATTCGAATTCCAAATTTTTGGAAAAAATCCCTAGAGTTCAGATTTCCATGAGTCTGAAAACACATTTTTGAAATTATGTCTATCTGTCTGCGAAAACGATTTAAATTCAACACAATTATAAGTATTCAATGTGATATTCTCGAGAAATACCTAGGAAATTGAATGTGGTACAATGATTCAACGATGTAGAAAGGTTAGAACTATAAGTTTCATAAATTCGGTAATGTTAATTGCTTACAAATACCCGCAGATATGCGTGTTTTTTTATGTAATCCCCAGACAAAAAAAATCAGATGTTATCATACACGCATATTAGCAGATTTTCAAACCTTCACATTAGAAACATGTAGAAAAAAACTGTGGGATTAATTATCGCACCACCTCGATATGGCTCCTACTTCTGGAGGGACACCTACTGAACACTTATAACTGCATTAAATTTAAATTTTCGAAGGTTATTTTTGATTCCCTATGGAAAACTAGTTTCTTTTAGTTTAAGAGTCCCATAAGAGTTGAAATATTCATTTATGAACGCTTTGTATAATACTAAATTATTACATCACTATAAAATGACAAAAATATTAAAAGTGTAATTTTGTGAATAGATTTAAATCTATTTAAAAATTTGGAGCTTATTAACACTTATGAACATAAACAGCAATTATCAACCAGTCCATGTGGTCTTAAAATTTTCAAGAAGAATGAATCAATCAATGACATTTGCCTTTTATGTCTATAGATTATTTCTGCATGAATAGTTATGCTTTAAATGATCTAAACAATATGCATCCGTAGAAAGAATTCTCACGATTGTCATTATTATTAGAATTGATAACTGAAGCCCAATTAGGTGTTTCTAGAATATGAAACTATGTGAAAGTCATAAAGATAATTTTTATGAAAAAAGTATGGTGTTTTATCCGGTAAAGAATATTATTACAGATTTTGGCCTGAAGATAGTTTTACCATCTCAAAATTGGAATTATTTTCTGTTTTTCATAGATAGAAGTAGATATTTTACAATAGTGAAGCAACTGATAAATTAAAAAAATATTATATCTGTATTAATAATAAAAGAGAATGTGTATCGATGTATGCATCCAACCGATTATCATCAAATAAATTTGGAAATTAAAAGTAGCATCTTGGAGCGATTTTAAAAAATTATTTTTGAGAATTGTGATTAATTAAAAAATAAGCGAGCATTTGACTGGTTGCTTTACGACAATTTACAAAAATATTACTGGAACAAAAATAATTTATACAAATTATTAAAAATTCAAAAAATATTTTTAAGGATTCCAGTTTAATTATCATGTATTTTTTCTTGGATATTGATAAACGTTATAAAAAAAATGTAACATAATTTTTAACAACACTTTCTTTATTGTAATGGAACTGCAATCATTTGTATTCGTCATCAGATGTTTGATCAATGATTTTCTTCAATTTTTATAAGTTAAGGAAGAAATATTTTTATCATTATTAGTGCATTTTGCATGCGAATTCAAAAAAAGTTTTGGCAGACAACGCACAATTAGAAGATTAATTGCATTATTATTGTATGGGATTCTACACTAGGTTTGGATTTACACAAGGTTAAAGTATATCAGGTACACATTGATACTGATAATTATATCTGATACTTTTATACTTGATATTGCCGTATCCGATTCTTTCCTCGGCGAAATGAAACCAGGTACTCGGGCTTGTAACGAGACTGACAGCTGATATTGATATGAATATGATAAATGGATAAATTTTTAGAAAATTAATGATTTTTTTCATGCTATATTATTTTCGAAAGTTACGATAGAAGAAGATCAAAATAACTCTTAATGTTTAATTAATTTGGATTTTTTTTATATATAGCTCCCAGATGCACGTCTTCATCCTCTATAGTGCGTATAACAATGCCAAATTTTGTAACTAGGAATCAAATGCAAATTTCTCTTCAAAACTCAAAACTCTTCAAAACTCAAATTCGAAATACACACGATTTCCTTTCTTATTAATAGAGACAAATACATGCATCAAATAACTTCAAACTCTTTAACTCTGCCTAGTATAGTGACTCATTCTTGTATCTCTGTCCACTTTTGCCTTTTTTAAATTAATCTTGCACATTTTATAATTATTAATGAGGTATTTCTGACTTTAAAGTAAAAGTATTTCGATAAAAAATTAACTAAATCATTTTTTTATAAATTAATTTAATTTAATTTAAAAATAACTACAAAAAATGCAATAACTTTTTACATTTTGTATTTTTACTTATATAAATTACAGTCAAAAAATTTTAAAAATTGTGCATGATTAAATATATACAACACAAAAAGTCCTCTACGTAATTAAATAAAAGGAGCAGCATAAAAACTCCTGAGACATAACACAAAACAAAAATTAAACTTAGCTCATTTAATGAACACGGAATTCAGCTACTGAATTAAAATATCTTCCTGTCGGAAAAAGCAAAAAACACGTTGTTGTTTATGAAATATGAATAAATGTGAAGATTTGTAGCCGTTGTCGTGACAAGGTAAACATCATCTTATTTATAATTTTTTTATCCCATTATCGTTTAACACGAATCACCACTAGTTTTCACATTACCCTTCTTTTGTGTTCCAAAATTCCCTGCTTTTCATTAAAACTGATCATCGCCATTTTTTCATTGTTTAAACATGACAAGTTGATATTTGAAAAGTTAATTAAACTACGCAAAAATAGGTAATTATAAATGCCCTTATAGTTTGATGATTTTTCCATAAAACTCTCGGTTGGGTGTTTTAGAACTTTATTCTTGACATGCCGGAACATAAAATCTGTTATCTTGCTTAAAATTGCATGATAATTTGTCTTATCGATACTCTGCCGTTATCACACTATCTTAACGAAACGCAAACTTTCTTAATTTTCTTTGTCATATGCATTTTATAATGAAATTTTTTCTTGCATAGTTGATGTCTATATTTATTATACAATTTTTAAAAGTTTTATGTTATAAGTTTCATAGACCTTTTCAAAAAAATATTTAGTTTATTTATTTTTATATTGCTTCCTCTCGAGTTCTTCACTAAATTTTACAATTTTTTAAAAAATAGATTGGCAACAAAGAAGGTTTATTATTATTATTTTTATAAAAACAAGGAAGAAAAAAATTACAGGAGAAGGAAATAAAAATAGCTTTTCTTTAAAAACATATTTTTCAACTCTTGATGAAACAAAAATCTATTCATTCTTTAGAGATTTAGTAATAATTAAATAAGCAACAATTTCTACAGTTTGTTTCTTTATTTTGGAATACGCTGTTTCCTACCATTTGATAGAAACTTTTTTGCATAATGGTGTGTAAATATTTGTTCTATTTATTAATGAATAGATTGGTTTACAATTTTTAAATAGGTTGCTGTGTTAACTAATAGAAAAAAAACTACGGCATATAAAAGATCAATTTTTAAATTTTAAGCTGAATTTTTGAAATAAGTTATAACTCGAATTGCACCTATTTTCAGGAGAAGAAAGAAAAAATATATAAATCGAAGCAGAAAAACCGCAGCAAATGCAATCCTTGCTCTCTTTACAAAATGATTCATTCAAAGCTCTTGCCAGCTATTAAAGATTTGAAAAAATCAAAAAATCGATTATATTTTTTTCTATAATGCAATTAAAATAATGTGAGTTTCATTTTAATAATTCTTTCTTTTTTAGATAACTTTCAACTGTCTGAAAGTTTCATTTTTCAAAAATTATATTATTTTCTTTAAATGAATAGAATGAAATTAACAAAAAAGAAACTCAAGCCTGTGCTCATACTCCTAAACCGTAAACTCTTATTCTTATTCTTAAACACTATACTCTTTCAAGCCATATAAAAGGTTTAGCCCTTTCAAACTTTCAGTAGATTTTTTTTTTTCTATTTTCTGCATTAAGTTTAAAAGATTTCATGCATAAAATATTTCTGAGAATTATAAATTTAAATTATGTATGAAAAAAATTATAAAGTATTCTGAAGTATTCTAAATTTAAATTATGTATCTAAAACCTTTATTTCTCGACCTTTAAAATTCAAGCCTTAGAACTTAAAATTACTAGATCAAAATAATTGGACCTTAAGAGGTTTGTTTTCGTTAGAGTGGATTTTTTTATTGTATCTACCTTTGTTTTGGCTAGAAGTGGTTCTTTATTTTTTATTTATTTGTTTATTTTTATTATCATCAGATATAAAGGATTTTTTTTAATATTGAGATAAATATTTTGTTGAGTGATTCTCATCACCTCCCCTTTTAGAAAACCCATAAATTTCTCATTTTTCACCTCTAATTTTCCATTAACCCCCTGAACGAACTTCATTGTCCCATGTGTGATTATATTTATAGAGAAAACTACATCCCATGGGAATATGCGATAATTTATCCTACAAAGTAATAAATATGATTTATTCAAACAATCAATCTGTATGAAAGTAATTACCTGAAAAGTATGCAACTTGTCTAATTACCTGTATCACATGGATAAATGCAGCAATTATAGGTTGAAACCAAACTATGTGAATCTAAATCATTATGGTTTCATTAAGCGACAAATTCTTTATTGTATATACTTGGTGCTAGAATCACGTTGCAACAACTATCGTACATAGTTGAAGACAAATATACCCTGAATGTTTGCTTTTTAGCAACGATAGACTCAACGTTGTGAAATAACATTGCCGTTCACCAAGACAAGTGGACGAACAACTTGCAAATAAAATGGGTATTTATTGCGTGTTTTTTAAACGCCAATTGGGGCGACACAAATTTATGAATTTTCTACGCCAGTTGGGGTAACGCAATATAGATTATAAATTTTTAATTTCCTTTATTCTGTTCTATTTTAATTCAGAACAGAATCGTTTGAAATAATAGTCAAAATCATGTTAAGCCTAATCTCAGTGGCGTGGAGGGAAAAAACCTTAAAGCTTTACTCATTTAGCGATTTTTGGCGGGAAAGTTAGTTTTTAATTAATAAATAATTAATCACTCAATTAAACGTAATAAATAGTAGCATATGTCCTATTCCAGACTATAATCTATCTCTCAGCTAAATTTCATCCAATTTCTTTTCAGCCGTTCTGGCGTGATTGACTAACAAACATCCATCCATCCAAACTTTCACATTTATAATAGTAGTATAGATATAAATACAAGTTAATTACAAAAGCATTCAACTAACCTAAAAACAATTTATTTACATAGTATACCTGAAATAAGGCAAATCATCAAATCAAGTCCGGGTTTCTTTAAAATCAAGTCAAGTCTATTTTATTTATCGATCGAGATTGAGATAGCTAAAACAGTATAATACACATAATGTTTAAACTTTCAATTAAAATGAAAACACGGTTGTCAACATTCAGAATACACTGCGCATGCGTGAATTTTCAACGCCAGTTGGCGTAACGCAAATACGTGAATTTTCTACGCCAGTTCGGGTAGCGCAATACAAATTAAAAATTTTCAATATCCTTAATTCATGTTTAATTTTAATTTAAAAGTACTTCAGAAAGAATCCAAAAGATCGATTAATTAACAATGTTTAATTTTAAATGCATCAAACACTAAGAAAATAAATAGAATCGTTTGAAATCTTTGGTCGAAAACACGTTAAGCCTAACCTGATTAGCGTGGGGAAAAAACTGAAGCCTTACTCATTTTTGGCGGGATTTGGCCTCAGAGTTTTGGCGGGAAAGTTAGTTTTTAATTAATAAAAAATTAACCACTCAATTAACCGGAACAAATAGTAGCCTATGTCCTATTTCAGATTATAATCTATCTCTGTGCTAAATTTCATCTAATTCTGTTCAGCCGTTCTGACGTGAGTGATTAACAAACATCCATCCATCCGAACTTTCATATTTATAATAATATAGATAATAAATGCCTCTCGTCATATTTTTTTGTAGACATATTCTTGTTTATTTACCTATTGTTTAATTATTGCATCTTATAAATATACGACAAAGACGAGGCCATATATGCTGTTCTGTTAAAAATTCCCGTTTTTGTGGCACTTAATGGAAATGTTTCTCATTTTATATATTTCCTAAAAATATTTTTTTATTTATTTGTATACATATACGTTATTTATTATAAACAAATATAAAAATTAACAAATCTGGATAAATTTTTACTAATTATAATCTCTTATAAGTAACTTTATTTTAATGGCTTTCTCATTTTCTTAATTTTAATGGCTTCCATATTTCAAACTCAAATAATCATTAGAGTTCCAAATGGTATGATTCTCGCAATTTATTTAAAACAACCCCCCCCCCCAAGAAAAAATGCTTCTGAATTTTACAGCTAATGATACAATACATCCTTTTCAAATGTTGTATATTTTTTAATATATTATAACTAAAACATACAGATATCCAATATGGCATATATTTATAGCCCTGAAGTGAGTATATAATTAAATGATTGAGAATTTTCTTGAATTTGTATTCTAGATCCTTTTGCTTCAATCTAAGATTGATCATATAAACTCCGTTGTCCTCCAATTTCTAATTAAATTCACATCATTTATTGAATCTCGTGTTCTGAAATGCAAATTTGCTGAGATCTGACATTCTCATGATCACTAGTCTTTTCTCTACATTGCTCTGAATAGGATTTTAAATACTGTATTCCAGTGTAAGAGAGACATATGTGTGTGATTTTTTAAAATCAGAGATATGCACGTTGTGCCATATGTATTTGTTGCTCCTAAGTTCATTTCCTTACTTTTTAATAAATATTTTTCCGAGACTAGTATTCTTATAAGATCTCGTCTTATGCGATAAAGTATTAACTAGAAACATTTTAATCTTGTTTATACAATATTTCACTGTAAAAAACATTTTATACGTATAATCTTTTAAAACCATAAACACACGTGTGCTATTATGTGTTTGATGTTTCTTCAATCCTGAAGTTAAAAAAAATATATGACATTCATTTCTCCAACGCTTTAGTATGAAAAAGCCCATCGAGATCTGACATGCATTATACTAATCTTACGCTACAAAGTTTTGAATACTGATGTTTTAATAATGACTACACGGTATTCCTCAGTAAAAAAGACATTCTATAAAATTATTTTTTTAAACCACGGTCAAATGTTTGCCATAATATATTTGTTGTTCCTAAATACTTGAAGTTTGAAACATTTATTAAAGCCAATCATTACCCCACATTTTAATAAGCCTTTCACCGAGATATGTTATTCACGTTAACACTGAACAGTGGTCATATGAATATCAGTTCTCTAAAGTGTTTTAGTTACAAATAAAATGCTCTGAACATTGCTCTGAATTGTAGTGCTATGAACAGTGGTCTGAACAGAAATATTATAATTTTGACCATTCTGTATTACACTGTAAAAAAAAGATATTTTATTCATATGCGTTCTTGAAAATACAAAATCATATATCGGGCCGTGATGCGTTTGATGATTTTAAGTATCATTAGCTTAAAAAAGTATTTACATTATCAATTTTATAATGCACATCACAGAGATCTGAAAAATTTATGCTGGTTTACTTTTTACTTTCTCGTATACGAAGTATAGAGACAGTAGAGTAATCGTCAAAAAAGAAAAATTCAAACTGGAATTTTGACGAATCTCCACGTTTTAGATCACACTGAGTTCGAAAAATACATTTTTTCGAAATGTGCTTTGGTCTGTCTATCTGTGATAAAGATAACTCAAAAACACTTTGATCCAGAAGGATGAAATTAGATATATGGTCTATACCCCAAATTTGTCATTTCTATCAAATTTTGAGTAAACTCCGTTCAGGCGAAGTCCATCTGTCATGCTTTTCGAATATAAATTGACAAGGTAACTACAAATAAAACGAATGCATTAAAACGAAGACAGCTAGACAGGTAAAATTCAGTGCACAAATTTAACCTGTTTATTATAGACGCCTATCAGATTTAGAGCGAACTTCAATAAGGAGCAACCGTCTGTCCGTCTGTATTTTCAGAAGCATGCAGTCGCGCGATAACTCCAAACAACGCAGTGAATTACATATATCAAATTTAGTACATGATTTTGGGACTTTAAGTGCAGTTTTAAGACAAATTTTTATTGCAATCAATTGGCCAGAACTTATCTGAAATACAAATCCACTTTTTGGAGATTTTTGATCCCATGGCATGGATTAATCGCCAAAATACCAATCAAGGATCACATGATAGATTGAGTAAAAATGCTAAATTAACTCCAAAGGTAAATATTTCGTAACTATTGTATGCCAATGCCATGCAAGGTATTCACTGGGATAATACCTTTATTAGGGAGTTTTCAAGAAAGTTCTGGGGAAACCACACCTACTGATTCTCTACGATTCTCTGAACAGAGATATTTTAATTCTGGCCTTACTGTGTTCCGCTATTTGAAGGACTTTTATATATATATATATATATATATTTTTGAAGCCACGGTATGACATGAGATGTCATAGTGTCTCTGAAGATCCTAAATACCTACATTATTCCTAAAGAGCATCTCGCGTGCGCTTGGCGAGCCAAAACTGGTGAGCAGACCTTCAATCTTCTTCGAAGACATCATTCATATTTATTCAGTAGTTTCACACATCGCGTAGAAGAAAAAAAAAGAGAGCAGCAGTGGCATCAGAATTATCTGGAATCCAATAGATTTCGCTTGCTTAGGGGTAGAGAAAATTTATGCGCATTTTATTTACTGGAATCCCATCTTTTTTTTTTTGCAGAGAGAATTTTTTTACAATGGAAGGTAAACTGTTTATACACGATCGACCGTTTTTATCTCTTACCGCCTTCTTTGTCGTTTCTTTTAACGGTTATTGATCATAAAAAAACAAAACGCTGATTTTCAGTAACACTTTTATTCTACACAGAAGCATCTGTCTCCAGTTTTTGGTTAAAATGAGGGTTCCTGTTTTTTTTATTGTGAATTGGAAAAGGAATTGGTATACGATAGTAACTGAGTTTGTAACTATGGCTGGAGGATGTATTCAATATTCAGGTTACTTTTGATACTGGAGAATATGGCTGATTTGCATTTTTATTAGATGATGAAATGGAAAGACATATCATATTCGACGAAGAAATATATCGGATAAGAAATTATTGCGCCATATAGCAATTATTGAACAATTTTTATTCCAGTAGAGGTAATTTATTATAATATATCTAGAAATATGCATTGAAGTAAAAAGAACAGTTTTATATATTTGAAGTACTTTCTACTCTTTTCAATATATATTTCTACTCTCTTCAATATATCTTTGAAGTTTCACTCTACAGCTTTTATCAATATATATTATATTTAAAAAGACAACAAACAATATTCTACAGAATTCATAAATGAAAAATTTTTTGGTAATGGGTTTCTAGAACTACCAAATTTCATACAAACATATTTTGAAGGAAGAGAATGTGCTTCTTTTGATTAATCCTTTTTTATTTTAGTAAATTTGGTTTCACTTTTTTGATATATTTTTTTAATTTTAATTAATTAAAAATTAACGAAAAATGTGAAATCTTTTTGTAATAACTTTCAAAATTATCATGGAACAAAGTAATTTTGCACCATAAACTTGAAAAGAGTTAGTTTTTTTGAAATATCAATTTTATTCCACATAATTTTTTTTCTTTAATTTCAATTAAAAATTTTAATTAATTTAGGTAAAATACTTGTTTTTGTAACGAACTTTTAACTTTTATTTTTTTTTCTGAATATTTGATTCATGTCCTTCTTTTTCCTAAAGTAGTGATTAATTACTAAGCTTTAAAATGACATTTTCTTTGAAATATTGTTGATGTTCGTTCGCTTTTAAATACTACCGTTCCTTTTTGTAATGTAATCGGATGCACATATTGAGTTTCTGTGATGAGATAGATGTAAAAATCGTCACACTCAGACTACAGTGGCTGATGCAATCAAACCAAGCGAAGAAAAGACATATAAATCAAATCTAAAACTAATTATACCACAATATTTCGAATTAAAAATTTGATTTTTTTATGGATTCGGAAGACGGACATTTAATGCTCGGTACTCTATTACTTATAATGGAAATCAGAAGCCACCGATAATTAATATATTTAAATAAATCGATATTTGAAAAATTATAATTTGATTACTATTTATTTCACTCTATAATGTGGTGTGCAAATTAGTTGGGCAGTGACTCACTCTTTAATGTCATTTTAATGTAGACTCTAAAGTGTAAAGTTACTATGAAAACAGCCTATTCGAAAATGTGGCTTAGATTTATTTAACTATTACTAAATTGAGATTACAATGGATTTAAAATTACCTTTATTAAATTAATTCCGATCTTCTTGGATTTAAAAATAAATTTATGATGATCCGATCTGAAATATTCCACGATAAAAATATTGTAGCATAAAATAATAACTGGTCTATTTCCAAAGAAATTGAAAGATATCTACATAGTATATGTAATATTCTTCAAACAGCAATCAAGATAATATTTGAATTGCTTTTAATTACATGGAAATCCAAAGATTCGCATTGCTTTTAATTACATGGAAATCCAAAGATTCACATTGCTTTTAATTACTAGAAATCCAAAAGTTCATATTGCTTTTAATTACCCAATTATACAAACATTATTGATAATATATAAATAAAGAGAAATTGATATATATAGAAGTGCTTATTAATATAAAATATTTGTCTAAAATATAATCCAAATAGTAAATATAAAAATTAAATTATCAAAGTTTGTACATGATAAATATAACAAACTTCTGTAGCAAAAATATTTTACACCCACAAAAATATGTCTTATTAATTTTAAAGGAATAGTCGGCAGAATTTTTATTGTATACTAAATAAAATATGCCTGTTTTCATTTCCTTTCGACTATTTCCTAACAATATGCACCAGAACTTTTCAAATGGAGATGCGAAAATGTCAATGCTGTTTTCGCATGTTCATTCAATATAAATTAATGAATATAATTAAAAATGCTTTGACAGTTTCAAATTTTTCATTACAAATATTAAAGTGTATATATTTCTTAATTTAACATGTCTTGCTTATTTAACTTGTGTTACTTATCTTTTTTTATGGAAATGATATTTCTAAATTTTTACTATCTCAAATTTGCTTTATATTTTATACATCTAAAAATGAATATTTACTACTGTCTGAAAAAGCAAAAAGCGCGTATTATTTATTATGATTTTTGGTAATTTGTGAATATTTCGGATATATTTTTAATTTATTTTTAATTGTTACGAATTGGCATTTATTTTATGAGAATTTCAATATATCATGATAAAACTCATCTGAATGGCCTTGTGAATAAATAGAAAAACTTAGAAATGAATTATAATCAAAAAAAATTATTCAAAATCAGAATGAAACACTTTTTTTAAAAAATTTTCGTGATACAAAAAATATTCAAAGCAAGCTTCAAGGCAAAAGTTGGTTTTGAAGTGGCAAATTTACCTTGTAGGTACTTCGCGGGTATCAATAGTTCTCTAAGAAAATGGTTTATCAAAATTTTAATAGATATCTAATTGAATCGAAACTTCTTTGTTTTCTTCAATAACGTTGGAACATATTATCGCTTAAACCCGTATTTGTATTATTTTAAAATTAAAAAATAGCTTTTCATTGATTTCAATTTAGTTTAAATTGTTTAATTTTAATAATTTTTTAAATAAGTAGATTCATTACAATTTTTAAATATAATTTGTAAGAATGCTTTTTATTGTTGCAATGGTTATTCGTTAAGCATTTTTCTTCAGATTTTTTTTACACATGTATTTTTTTAACATCATGATGAAAAAAAAATCCTTTTTTGTGGACTTTAATTTGAAAGCAGAATTTTCAGCTGCAATTTTATTAACATAAAAATGCTTCTAGGATGGCATTCTTACTTTTAATTGCAGGCTGTAAAATCAGCCAATGCAAAAGCCGAAGAAATCAAGACAGAAGAATCAAATTATCACATTCCGCTTCTTCGGACCAAAGTTCGAATCTCTTCCTCCTTTTTTTTTTTTTTTTTCGCCTTGTTTTAACAGGTTAGCAGTTAATGTTTTCTTTTTCTCTTGTAACACTGATTTCAAATAAAATTAATTAAAGCTTATTTTGTCTCGAATGAAAGTTTTTACGAGTAAATTAACTGGAGCTTATAAGTGTAAAAATGTGATGCGATAAGCGTTATAGTTAAAAAATTTAATAATTTTTCTCTGTTCCTCTTTAATGAGTGAATTATTTTTTAAAGTCGCAGAATGATTTTATTTGTGTTAACTAGAAGAATGAAAAATTTTATAACAGGTAAATAACAATGAATAGTTGTCAAAACTTTTAACTAATAAAGTAATATATGATTCAAGTTCTAGCAGAACGCTATTCTAAATTTTAAAAGTTTGTATTAGACTTTATTTCATTATTATTTCTATGTATTATATACTGCTGCAAACATTTATCTAGTGTAAATATAGTTTCTTTTCCAAAGCGCATTTCAAGAGAAATTTAGTTAAAAAAATAAATATAAGTATTTCAAATATTTTTCAATTAGATACTTTTCCAAAATATCTTACCTCCAACTACGAGAAGTGTTCCCACACACATCCAGAGAAGTATGAAAATCATATTTCTTCTTAATCAACTGCCTTCATATCTTCTGCTGATTCCATCACAATTCCACGCTCATTTCTAATCAAAAACATTCACAGGTCGGCAGAGATGAAATTTATTCAAAAGGAGGAAATCCTTTTTTTTATTTTTTAAAGTTTCAGTTAGTTTATAATCAGAAAGAAATAATCCAAAAACATCTAATTTCCAGATACTTTAAGGACCTGTTATAACTATGTTGTTACAGTGATCCTGTACTAGCACTTTCTTTTTCCACCACGCCGCTTTTAAGTCATCTTTAAAAGTATCATTTGATTGAAGATAATTTTATGTTTTTACTCACGTAATTTAATGAGAAGTTCCATAATGCATCATATTTCTGCCATCCAATACATCCATTAACTTGCATTTGCTTACACAGTACATATCAGGGCACAACACCACAGCAAAAGAAACTTGACTTCCGCACACATGATCATTATCAACAAGATCAGAATGCAAGCTTCATCAATGATTCTGTGGATATTTTTCTATGCGCAATGTGTATTTGTATGTTGCAGAAACAACCAGTGACCACTAATCGAGCATTCCCGCATAGTCCACTGCTGGTCAGCAACGGTCCTTTAAAATTCTGACATTTTCAGATCCGTCTGCGCCAGCAAAACCGTATTCCTTCTTTGCTGAGGTCCATTCTAACCTCAATTAGGGTTGCTATGTAAGATACTTCTCATCCTATCGCCAATGGGTTGGCGATCCTAGGTGTTGGCGAGAGTTTCCTGCGAGATGACGGGGGGGGGAGTCCCCATCCGCAGAAATTCCGATCTGTGCTAAGCAACGAGAGTGGTTGTTCACCTTGCAGGGTGCATTGGGGTGAATAAGAATTAATCGAATGGAAAAAAAGTGTATAAGTCAGTGGATCATTTTAAAAATTTAATTTCTCTGCATGGTTGTAAATGCCTTCCTCTTGAGAGGGTGGTTTTGTTTACAGCATTCGGAAGAGTTTTTTAAATTAAAATTTGATAAATATTTAATCTTAGAAGGTGGAAATTAAAATCCTACTGAAATCGCTTTTTCTTAAGCGTTTATTGATAGTATTTAGAGAGATTAGAAGAAGAAACGTTTTCATTCCCAATGCATTAAAACTTAAACTGAAACTTCTTAATTCATTTTATAAAGATAAAAAACAATATTATTAGAATTAATTGCCTTGAATAAACGAATTATGTGAGTGGGTTGAAAATACGATAATTAGGATGAAGTTAACATAAATAAATTATTTTTTTAAAGGATTGAAAGCAAAGTTTATTGAAAAAAAATTAATTTCAACCTCTAATTCGAAACATTATAGAATGGATGGTTTAGGAATTTATTATCTTTCTTTTTAATATTTTTAAAATACGTCTTTAATTATATCGCAACAATATCATGAACACAAAACCGCATTGTCTAAAAAGGCATTTAAAAAATTTTTGAAAAATTTACTAAAATTAGCAAAATAAATGTACGAAAATAATGCTGATATAACTAAAAATTTGTTCTTTAAATTTTTAAAATATTGTTTGATATTTTTTTAGTATTTCCCTCAATATTTTAATGAAATTTTAAAAGCATTTTTAAATATGTTTTATAGCAATATTCTCCCTTTATTTTAATTACTCTGTTTTTCTCATGCCATGACATTTAATATTTTTTTTATGTACATATTATCGTTGCTATATAAGTTATTGTAGTTTGTTTGTTTTTTAAATATAGCAAAGATAGATAAACCAAACCTAAATATTATAATGCTACGATATTACGGACAGTTTTTTTTATCTTCCATGTTGTACAATATAATTTATATATAGTCCATATCAACTTATATACTTTATCATGATAAACATTACTATTAATATTTAAATATATAGCTTTTAGAATTAATTTTATCTAGCAATTAATAAAATAAAAATAGCTTTACTTTAAAATTCAAAAAAATGATTAATATAAAGCTCCGAAGTTATTAAGGAAAATATTAAATTTCGATTAATGTTTATTTAAAAATCTACTTTAAAACTGGACAAACTTTTACGAGAAATCACTATCGGATAATTTTTTTAATTCCGATTTCTTTAGTTTCAGCAATAACTAAAGAAACATTTAATTTTTTTTCTTTATCATAGTCATTTAATCATCTTTTCTGATTTAATTAAATTAGAAGTTACAAATTCATTTTTAGTTCAGTAGTGACTCCATACGTATCAATCATACAATGAATAAATACAATATCAATAAATGAAAACCGTTAGCCAATTATCGTTTATGAAGCCTTTTATTTCGGTATTTTATAATAAATATGTTTTTATACTTATAATAATCTTTTATATTCAAAAACATTTTCAATTATAAAAAAAATTAAGATCCATTTTGAAAAAAAAAAATCATATCATACCATAAAAAAAAGATCAAAAATGGGAGGGGAAAAATGACACTGACACTTGCTTCCGAAATTTCAGTTCCTTTTTTAAATAGAATTCCAATTTGAAAGATTTAAATAGGAAAGAGTAAAAATTTAGTACTCGACTTTTGCTGTTTTCAGAATTATCTCTAAAATGACACGAAATCGAGATTCAGACCACATAATGTAACATTGACCCACACATTTCTTTTAAAAAAGGAAATTTTTGTTCTTTCAAAAATAGACTTTTCAAAAAAATCATGCGATTCTTTATAAATAGAATATATTTTATTTTCCGATTTTTAATTTTCAGTCTCAATTTATTGTGGCCAAGATATCGCATGACTAATTACCTCAAAGAATAAGATATTTTTCTAAGAATTACATAAATGGAAATCCGTTAAATTAGGTCGTTAGCGGGGGAAAAAACCCAAGAAAAACAGGAAAGTTTCGAAGTAAGATAAGCTTCAGTAAAATGTACGGTATGTCATTATTTCTCCAAATTAAAATATCTCTTCACACTTACATGTAAACATGAAACTCTGAAAAAAACATTATTAAGGCAAATTAAAGAATCAATTAAACGTTAAACAAAAAATACCATATAAGCAAAAATACATCAAAATATACTGTGCTAATAAAATTCAACTAGACATTTGTTTTACTGAATTATAGTTCTTAATGTTATTCTATTACATAATGAATTTCAAAGAGAATGTGCCGTTAAAAATTACCAGGAATAATAATTTCGATTACTAGAATTTCAAAAATGCATTTTCAATTTAGTTTTTATACTATGATAAATTTTTGCATAAAATAAGAATATTCTCCGATACTTGCCACTCAAATGAAATATTTCAAAATTTTCTTTTAAGTTAAAACAAAATAGCACATCAAAATTTAAGGAATCAGGTTAGAACTTACGAAAATTTTGGTAAGAAATCTATCGTTATGTAAGATGGCTATTTAAAAACTGGTATTAGAGTTACCATTGTAAATAATATTTAATTGCGCATATTGTGACAACAACTGTATATTAATGATATTATTATGGTAGTCAGATTATTTCAATTGATTATCATAAATTTTTGAGTATTAATTTCCCAGAACTTGATTTTATTCCATTATTAGAAAAAAAGGTATCTTTTCAATTAAATAAATAAGAATTTAATGAATTTTTATAATTAATTATTTTATTTATTTAAAATATAACATTAAAAAAAACTTTGATAATTCCTGGAACTTTCAAAGTGAGATCTGACGCTGGAAATCAAAACTATACGAATATATTTAAAAACCTAATAACGTTTAAGTGTATATAACAATTCTAAAAGAAAAGTATCATATTAATTCACAGCATAATGAAACAGATCTTCATATTTTTAGAGAGATATGGGATTATAAAGCTATCAGTATGACTGAATAAATGATCAGTAAATCTGAAGTACATACCAGATACCCCATTCGGTTATACCTCAAATAATCCAGATAATCAACGTTCATTGTGTGACGTGCAATAACAAGAAGTCGTAAGTAGTGATCTTGTCTTTAATGAGACAACCCTCGATTGGGTATACAGATCGGATGCCATATTTAAGAAATTTTCATTCATATTTAAGATGATAATGATTTAGTTCTTCAAAATTAGCTATAAGTGTACCCCAATGAATCTGGAGATGGCCAAAAAAGAGAGCAGGAGATACGATCGCAATTTATTAAACATGTTAAAGTGTCCTTCAGAATGGATATCAAAATTGCTAGGCAGTAGAATGAGGTGATGACAGAACAATGAATGATTTTACTATAATTTTATTGTGTAAATATCATGTCAGAGATTTTTATTTCTAAAATTATCGAGAGAGCCTCCCCCTTATCTCATTCTTAACTGTGGAAGCAAATAGCTCATGCAACCAAAATCCTTCGATGAAATTTCATTTATTCTAGAATGTAAGTCTTAAAGTTCTCTATGCATTGAACACTTAATTAAAATTACCATTGTAGTCAACGAAAAGAAAATCAGATGTGGTCCCAAGTTTGATAATATTAAACATGATTGTGAATTGGCGCGTGTTAAATAAAATATTGCTTTATTTTTACATTTGAAATGTACTTGATGACTAAGGGAGACAAAAGATCTTTCAAAATCATTGCTGTTGCTTACCCTCTATTATTCAAATGAAATGTTTCAAGTCTGTATATTTTATTTTTTATCAAGATGGAAGTTTTATAATTGTATTTCGCTTGCTTTCTGATCTACTGATATTTAGCACAGAAGTACATTTTCGACGGCTGTATAATATTTTAGTATTATAGGTATCGTCATTTAATTATTGAATTCCAACTAAATTTTATTCTATATAAGCGGTTTCATCGTTAGTAAATTTGAGAAAAATAGTTATAACAATATTCTATAATAGATATGATAATAAATAGTGAAATATATTTTAAAAAAACAAGAAAATAAAGATGTTAAAAATAAAAAATAAAAGCTTTTTAAAACATGACTTTATTAATGCTCTACAAAGTACAAAAATTATGTACTATTACAAGAATCCTCTCAATCAAAAGAAAATCGTGAAGACGTGAAACGTTAGAAATAATGCTCTGGGAAATAAAGTTACAACGGTGCTGAAAATAATATAAAAGAATGAATAACAAGAAGAAATATTTCCTAAACATCCATTAAAATTTAAATATATTCTTTAAATGTGGTTCAAAATCTCATTTACCTAAAGTATTTTTATCGTTAACTCATGCTTTTACGGTTTCGTTCCCACCAACAGAATTTTATTTTAAAAAACTATTTTCTACTTTTTTATACGCTGAAAAGGGATGCTCTTAAAACTTGTTTTTTTCTTTCTTTTCATTTTACCACAATTTCTTTTATTTTCCTAAACCTTCATCCAAATCTCGTATTAATCTCGCTAATGATCAGACGGTAAAATGTGAATTGTAAACACAATTTTTCATAAGATATTTTCCCATGAAAAGAAAATCCTTTGAAGCCCTTTCATAAAAACCACCGTGGACTAACCCTGATTACTTTACCCTTCTAACCTGTTACCTATTAAGTAATTGCCTTTCCTTTGAGCGCAGATAGGAAGTATTTACTTGGTTGGCACATTTATCGACTCCTTCACCGCTCAGCGTTGCAATGAAAAAACATAAATCTCACTGTAAACGTTGAAGCCATCCAGTCAGAAAAGAAAAGGAAAAAAAAAGACCTCCAAAAAACCTTTCCCCTTACTCACACGCTGTATTTCTTTCCGCTTGATTTTGCAGACAAAAAGTTCGAAGGCCCCTGCAGAAGTAACGGTCCGGAACTATTTATTTGTTGTATTCTTCCGCCACAAATCTCGGAATCCCACTCAAATGCCAAATGTGAAATGGCCATAAAGTTTTGTTAAGAGTTAGTGGCCCCATTGTTTTGCCTATATAGGCCCCGAGAGGCGATGTGTAAGCTGCTTGTTTTTGGATGCAAAATGGCGGAAGTTACAGTAGAAGAGCCGAAATCCAATGGGCCTTTTAGAAGATAGTTATTTAGTTGTATGGACTCTGAATGATCGTTTTTTATAAAAAAAAGGAAGTTTCCTTCCATGTTAAATAAACCGAATCACTTCACTTCTTTAGGTAAAAGGATTTAAAAGTTTTCTGCTAGTATAAAAGTATCTTTACAGTCCATTTTATTTGAATATGGTCATTCAAGCTACAGCTTGTTCTTTCCTAGAATAGCCTGACTTCTCTTGTTATTGAACCAATTTTTTATTATGTAGTTATTTTCTTTTTCTGTTTTAAAATTCTTTGAAACAGACTGTCCTAGAAATTTCGTCAAGTTACAGTTGCGGGATAAAATTTTATGACTGAACAATTCCGTGAATCCGCTAAGGAGTTTTCTTTATGCTTATAAATTAAATTATTTAATTTTTATAATATGTTCAAAAAAACTTCACTCGCGTTTAATAACAGCTTTTGATAAAAGTATTTTCTCTTTTCCCAAATAATCTAATTTTAATAATATGTTCAAAAACCTTCACTCGCATTTAATAACAGTTCCCAATGGGGAAATATAGCTTCATCCATTCTTAAGTGGGAAACATTGAAGAATTTGACTTCTGTTCTAGCATTAATTCATTATGAAACTGTTTTATGATCTCAGAAATTAAAAAATAGCAGTTTTTGTTTACAAAAATATTGTTTTCATAAAAATTATACACAAATTAATATGTTTAAAAATTTATTGGCAAATAGTTTATCATTTGGAAATCGCATTGCGACGGAAACTCTCTTTATTCAGCTTCTAAACATAGCATTCCTTTTTGTGAGAACATGATGTTGTTTTGGTTAGGGGGTTTTGAAGCTCGAAATCGCGTAGGCAATCAATAATCAATCATAAATAGTAATTTTCATTTTCAATTTTTCTTGGCTAGCTAAAAGATTTTGGAGCTCTCGTAAACCGGTTTAAACTGATTAATGACTTAAATTAATTAATGACTTAAAAAATAATAATGTTCTCATATGATAATTTGAAATTTGCGATTTTGGATTTCATTTTTTTATTTATTTTCTATAATTATTAACAATCATAAAATTTTAAAAATTCGATAAACATTGTAACAAATCATTGAAGCATTTGTAATGCTTCAGTTTGTATAAATTCGAGAAAGAAGACAAAATAGAATAAGCGAGAAATTACTTTGTATCAAACGAGAACATCATAACCGAAATTTTTTATACAAATTGACTTAGAGGATTTTTTCATTTTTATTATTAACAAATTCCCCAAAAAATTATTAAGGAAAATGAAACAGGCCCGAATCTGTGATAATTTTTCAATTATTTCTAACTTTAGAATTCGATGCCAATTTTAAAAATGAAATCAGCAAATTCAATTGTATCGCCAATCTGATATTCAAAAACATACAGCCAAACTGATCTTCAAAGAATTTAATTTAATTTAATTTTCGAACATTAAATAAATGAAACTGTTGAATTGAAATTAAAAATCGAACTAAAATGAAATTAAAAATATTGTACTATTCCAAATTAATTTAACACAATAAAAGAACTTATTAATAATTAAAAAACTTTGTGGTTACGCAGAAACGTTTAGAACTCGAAAAAAAATCTGTAAATCAAAATTTGAAATGTTAAACTGCATTAAAAAGTTTAACATTTAATGGGAGTTATTTTTTATCGTAAGAAACGATTTATTTCAGAAACTGGGTTTTTTTCTGTTTCAAACCCTAGCTGTAATTTGTTTCTTTGAATCTCAAATATAATTCCCCTTTAAAGCATTAACTGATTCAGCATATAAATAAAATATGCAAGAATCATTTTCGAATCAAAAATTTCTTTTCTATTTTTTAAGTCAATTTTTTACTAGTTCTTTTCCCGTTATTGTTTCGTCTTCTTTAAGCTTTGTAGTTAATATTTTAATTGACTTATGCATTGTTTTAAATTTATTCCAGATTTTTTAAGGATCTAGAATTTTTTTTTAATTTATTCTAGATTGAACAATTCGAGTTAAAATAATTCTTTAATATTCCTTTTCATTTGATTTATTTATTTCTTAAAAAATAATCCGAATACGTCACAGGCAAATTCTTTCAAGACATAATAAAATGATATTCTTTAAAGCAAATACAGATAATAATGCAGTCAATAAAATCACTTATCATAATAAAAAAATCTGATAAATTTTTTTATACTTTTTACAGACTTTTAATTAATCCTTAAAAGTTATCTAAATAAATTGCATGAGAGGTTTACAGAAATAACTAATAAAAATTCTAATCACCAGTTTTAAATTTTTTTTTACGTTATTTTTATTTGCATCAAATTTTTCAACTAGGAAAAAGGTAATTTTGTTATCCTTAGAAATAATAAATTGTTTTCTACGTATTTCTAATAAATGTGTGATTTTTAAAACTGTGATTATTTTTATTAAAAATAGAGCAGATGTCACACAGGAATTAGAAAAAATGGCGAATGTGTGCAAGGAAAACACTACCGCAACACAAAAAAATGGAATAATGTGTATTTTTTCACATTTAGGTAAGTAAAAATAGCTCCATGATGAGAAAAAAAAATTTCATTTTAATGCTCTACTTTATTAAACAAAGTTCCAATTGCCAATGTTTCCATTTCCATTAACCATTAATGATGACTCATTTTAATGGTTGTACAATCCTTTGAATCCTACTCCACCAAAAGATTTAGATCATAAGTTCCATATTATCAGGGTTTAAAGCTGAATTCTATTCAAATTTCTCAATTTTCTTTAAATAAATCAGAATAGTATTCAGGATTAATTAAATTGATTTAACTGTGCATTTAGTAAATTTTTTGGTATCATCAATCAGAGCCGCGTCGACTTAGTGGTAATGACTCACCTTCGGGACCCTATTCCACAGAAGAGTCGCTTAAGCGGGTCTAGTTCGCGTTGAATGAGTCTAGGACAAATGTCGTCTCGCTAGAGTGGGGCGGTAGTTTGGAGAAGGAGGTGGCGGCTCAGGTGTAGTCCTCTTTGTCTGACTGCGGTTCAAAATTGCAATGTCTATTCGAAAATAGCCTTAGTAATGCTTTAAAGAAATGAAACGTTAATATAACTAAGTTAAATTAATCTTATTGTCAATTTTAATTATAAATGTCTGTGAATGTGATTTGATATCGCATACAAATAACAATTTTGACTATTTTTTCTGTTTAATAATATTGTTTGATTGTTGAAACAATTAGGAGGAGTCATCTTCTCAAAGGTTTCTCGCGTGATTTCTAATTGATATATTTGTTTTGTTTTGGTTTTTCTAATCGAAGGCCATTATTAGACTAGTAAGAATCCAATGGTGCACAATCATTGGCGATTTATTTTTTGTGATTAATCGCTGGGATGATGATAATTAATAAGGTACTAGGAAATAAAATAAAAATTTTGACCATCTTTTTTTCTATTAAAACCAAAATCTGACACAAAACTATAATTATCGTCACAAAATAATATAAAAAATTACATATATTTAAGTCGTTACGTTTTTGAGTTATCGCGTTTGCGTGTTTGTGGAAAGAAAAACCGACAAATGATCAACCCCTTGAAAGATTCATTTCCAAATGTTATACTTATCTATAAATTAAATCTGTGTGATCAAAAGTAAATATGAAATAATTAAAGCAATTTTTATGTTCACATTTAAGTAGACAAACAGATAAGCTACTATTTTTGGTGGATTTGGTTCAAAATTCTGACATTCCATCCAAATCTATTCAATTGAACCCAAAATATTGATAAATTTTGACATTCGCCCATTTTTGCTAGTTCAGTTCAGTATTTACCTGCACTTGAGCGTGCTTCGGAAGATAGACGAACTTCACTTGAAATTTGATGCAAATGGATAATACTGACAACAATACCAAATTGCATTCATCATTCCATTTTTTGAATTATTATTTTCAGTAAAAGATATACAAATATGATTTCCAAACATGATTTCTGGAATCCCGGGTAGGGCTCATATGTGGTTAATTTTTTTAATACACACTTCTTGTCTTCTACAAAAGAAGCAGGAAAAAGAAAGGCCCAAATTTCAAAGAGCATCTTTTAAATTTCTTCTTTTCTGCTGCTCTTTTGCCATTTTTGCGGGAATGCTTCCCGAAGTAATTACCGGTAGTGTCTTCTCCATTATCCTTTTGTCGCGGCAAAAATACATCCTTGTCGGCCTCTGTTATGAAAGATAAAGCAAGATAAATATCTCAGCTCATGATTTGACGGCGCTAATATTCCCGGCTTTCGGACAACGATGATTTATGGGCGCTTGGAACGTGGTCATCTCTCATTGGCTGCTCCAACAGATGAAGACACTCGCAGTTTTCTTAGACATGACGTCTCGAAATAAACGAGGTAACCCCTCTTTGATAATTTTTAGCACTTTTCTTCGTGGTTTTTAGTTTTGATGTTTAATGTGCCTTTTAGAGATGCATTCGTTACGTTGGACGCTGCCACAAGTTTTTTCAGAATATCCTAGTAGTATCTCTTGTTTTTGGAATCTTTCTTATTTTTGATGTGGATACGCCTTTATTTTTTTTTCGAGCAATAAGGATATTCTATGGAAGAAAGGAACTTCGAGAACTTTCTAACGTATTTGCTCCAAAAAATTGCCCAATCTCATGTTCTAGAATACTCAGAAACAATATTTCCTCTTGCAAAACAGACGAGGAATTTGAAAAATTATCATTAAGTTTGATAGCTTTTGTTTGTGATTCAATAAAAACTGTTATTAGATTTTTAAGTTAATTTGTTATTATTTGTTACTATTTCTCTTACGACAAGTCATTTTATTTTATTTTTGTTTTTGAGTGATTATTAGTGAGATATGTTTAATATTTAAATGAATTCCTATTGTAATAATATGAATTTATTTAAATAATAGTATTACACTATACTACTGAACAATTCATATTATTCTGTTGTATATTGTAATAATATGGCTTTAATTCATATTATTATTTACTACAGAATAATTCATTTTATTCTGTAGTATATTGTAGCAATATGGTTTTAATTCATATTATTGTTTACTACAAAATAATTCATATTATTCTATAGTAAACTGCATAGTAATTACTTTAAAAAAAGCATTGTCTTTGAAATATTAAACTGCTTTTATTTCAAGACAAACACTTGAATGCAATCCCTTGAATATAATGGAGAGAATATAGGGACAAGATATGTCTATTTAGTTTGGTTCAGGCTTATATTTTTGGTCTAAGCAATCCAATTTAATAATAAACTTTATCGACGCTTAATCATAGATCAATCATTTGAAAATACGTCTATCATTTCTTTAAAAAATAATGTTGAATGCTGTCTGAATCTAGGGTTTCTATATTTTACTCATCATTGTCAATTTCTTCCATTCTAATTATTACACATCTATCTGTGCATTGCTATAATTTTGAAATATGGTATGAATGGAATAATTTGAATCCGAATTCTGCCAAAACTGTCAAATGCAGGTTCTGTCGAACATGCCTTTTATTGTCTATAATCTGAATATAGAGATGTTATTCAAGGTGATGATATTTAAATACATAAATGGCTAATCTATTCTAAAAAGATATTGAAAAAATATATTTTACGCAAGAAAATATTATCACACATATTTCTTATCTTAATTTGAAGTTTTTACAATTATTTCCTGAGTTACTTTAAATGAAATCGTTACATTTTTCTTCGAACTGTTTAAATGACAATCTAATTATGAATTGTGGAAAAAATTATTTTTACCTAATAAAAGAAAATTTGTCAATATTAATTATTATTAATATTAATTGTTATAAATATTCAAATTTTTCTCACTAAAATACTGTTTTATTTTTTATATAAAAAATATCTTTTTTGAAACATGCCCTGAGAAATAATCAACATCTTTCTAGAAGCAAAATTTAATTCGGAGTTGAAATATGCAATAAATACAATGAAGAAACTCGTATCTCACTGAACCCATAAATACATTTCGTTGCAAATGCACTAATGATGCGGTGAAAATAGATTTACAGAAATCTTTCTCAATAGTGGCCCCCTCACTCCCTTGAATTTTCCATTTTGACTACTTCTACGTTCGGTTTATTATTTTTCTATTATTTTTCTTTTATTTATTATTTTTCGTATATTTCATTCAGAAGTTTGTCCTCAAAAAGGAATTTACTACCTTCAGAAAATACGTATTTTACACATATCTTACAAAGAGTAAGATTTCAAGAGCATAGCGCGGTAAAAGGAAATATAGAATAATAGAACTCGTTGCTAGGAATGTGAAATAAAAAAATTTTAAAATTCTAAAGGTTGAATATTTAATAACATGGAAGCCAATAAACCATTCACAATGATTCGAGAAATGCTTTTTATTTTCTTTTACGCAACAATACGTTTTATATGAATTTGAAATCATTTCGTAATACTCATACACATAATCCATTTCAGTGCTCCAATACGGTTTAGAATATCCCTCATACTTGTAGATAATACAGACAGAGAGTGATACATTGTTCTTCGTAAATTATAATAAATGGTACGAATTTTATCTTGCAGTTTCGATTCGATATTTTTTATCGATTCTGACGAAAAAACAAGTCAATTTTGAATGGAGTGATATTTGTTAAATGATGAGTAATTAACTAAAAGGTTTTCTCAAATACATTTACAAATCTATTTTCTTTTACTAGGTGAAAAGGAAAAAGAAATTTGCATTTATATGAAATGGAATGGCTTTGCACAAAACGTGAGAAGAAAAGAGTAGATATCGTGTTATGCATAGGAGAAAACTAGTTAAAGCTGCATTTAAGAGCAGAAAAATGCACATTCTGACTTTCAGTTCTCTGAATAATATTAAAATCGTGAATAAAGTTAATTCGTAAAAACTGCTAGTTTACATAAAAAACATAACTTCATGAGTCATTATTATACTGTATTTACATTCATTTTCTTTTTTCTAATATACGATATACACAACAAAATTAAACTTTCGATAGCATTCGATATATATTAGATTACAAGTCCATAAACACAATTAAAATTCTCTTTTTCAATGAAATATTAATTATCTGCGTTTTGTAAGACCAAACTAATAACTCATTAATTGAAAATGCTTTACTTATTGTCTACAAAAAGAGAAGTGTCTAATGACTCATAGACAATAGTAGATCATTGTTAGTTAGATAATACCGTTTTACTTGAAACACCAATAAGAAAATTGTAACTTTGAAATGCATTCTTAATAAATTAGTAAGAAATTTTTATTCGTGTAAGATTTAAATTATTTTTTGAATAAATTTACTTTTCATAACTAATTAAAACATTAAATATAATAATATTTAATTAGAATTTAGAATAATATTTAAGAAATAAAAAGTTCAAAAATAATAAAAACAAAAAACTTTCAATTTGTTAACGCTTTAGTAAAATCTTAACTTAGTTGCTATTATATCAAATTATAAGCAATGATTTTAATGGCGAATTTTTCTTTATTTTTCAGTAAAAAATGATAATCAGTTAACTAAAGTCAGAGTTTTGAGTCAGAAGAAGTTAAAACTGCTAAACTGAACACATTCGAAAATATTTCAGATATGTTAGTAATAACTTTTTTTTTCCGTATATGAGATAATTCAATGCCCACATTTTATCATTTCCACTAATATTAATAAATATTCTAAAATGTTACGTAATTTTACGTTAGAATAAAAACGTTTCACCAAATTTGGAATAATTCGAAGGAATTATTGTCACCAAACTCAAAATAAAATCGAATAACTTCTTTTTATAATGTTTTGGTTGTAAGAAATTTGGTTAAATTGGCAATGTTCATGATATAATATAAAAATAAAACTTCATAAAATGGAGATACAGAAAAATAAACTTTATAAATGTCAGAAAATACCGATACCAAATTTTGGAGCTTAGACTTAAGTGTCAATGTAAATGGCAAACCATTCATCGAATAGCTGATTCAGAACATCTCAATCCTACAACGATCCTACAGCGCTCTCAAACTGTGTACATCTTTCAAATAAAACCGCAAAAGTTCACCTTCTTAGAAAATGAATTAAAGCTTTTTGGTCGATAAAGACGCCAACTTGGTAGCCAAACGAAATAAGTCTGATGAACGCCGGATCGGGGGAGCCGTTTCCACGGCAACGAGGGATCAGAATCGATTGAGAGTAGCCGAGGCTGTAAGTGGGTGGGGGGTCGCCACAACCCCCGAAGATCAGGTCCGCAAAAGTTGCCCGTCTACGCATGTCTGCACTATTTTCATTTCCATTTCATTTTTTTCATCCTTCTTCGAAAAATTTGAATATTTTAATTTTTTATAAGTAAATTTGAATATATTGTGATCTTTTTGTAAGCTTTGGATGTTTTGGCCTTTAGAAAACTAACTTAATCCCCACTGATCCTTAAGACTTATTTACACTTCTCAGATATGCCTCTGATCTGTAAGAAACATGCATAAAACACCCTCGTGATATTTTTTACATCAAAATGTCTTATCCTGAGAAGCTATTAGTTGTTAATTAATTTTAATTTCTTCAAAATATCTTATCTCTGCTAACAGAGGTCAAACGGAGAGGTCGAAACACCTGAGAAGAGGATTCAGAATTTGGCAGGTTTCCTGGTTCAAGGTTGCTAAATAATTACTATCATCTTCGCCAAACTAATTATCTGGAAAGGAGACTGCTAAAATGAGGAGCAAATTTATAATTTGACACGAAATATTTTACAAATGATAAATACAGATTATTTTTAAAACATAACCTTATATTTGACACTATTCACTAAAATAGATTTTGAATATACATTTTTCATATAGAAATATTCAGGATCAAGAGAAAAGAAAAGCAGTGAATCTGTAACTTTTTTCAGAAAAAAGAAAAATCCACATATTTAACTCACGCTAATAAGAAAGTAATATGGGTACCATTAACATCTGATAAACTACGATATTGTTATTATTTGTCTACCAAAATAATTTTTAAAAAAATTGTTTGAATCCACTAAATAAATATATGATGCATTTTTATGATTACGAAAAATGCATTTATTTCCCTGAAAGTGAATATATAAATAATAACAAGTACATTATGAATATCACATATGTACATTATGAACATCACATTCCTTAAATTCTTTGGGTGTTTTTGTACTAATAGAATAAAAAAAAGCATAATAAATAAAATTAGAAAAATTACTACGAAAAATGAATTTATTCGCTTACATTAGCATGAAGATTTAGTGAGAAAAATTAGGAGACATTTCGCAAAAAAAATTTTAAACCCAAACCCATGTGAGGTTGCTCAATCACTAAAATCACTAAATGACTAGGTCATCATTTGCACATTCTTTACAGATCTTGCTCTACTTTAAAAAAAGTAATTAAGAAAATCATATAGATTTAAAGTTCTGAAATGGATTAAATTATATTTAATTTAATCCATTTCAGAAAACATTTAAACATTTCAAACAATAAGCTTCAAGTATTATTCAGAACACTTAGAAAAAAACCTGGATAAGGAATGTTTCCATGTAAAATCCTTTATATTCATGAGCAAAAAATATTTAAGAAAATCATCTTAATATTTTAAATATCTCATAACACCTTTAAATGAATTTTGTTTTATCTATTTTTATTTATGTTGATATTCTGGGATGAGAAATTAATTTTCAACCTACAATTTATAACAAACAAATTTTAAATATAACTTGAATGTTCTGTGTAAAATGAATTAATTTTAATATAATCAGATAAGTAATTGATTTCTTCACTAAACTATGACGTATTTTCAAATTAGGATATCTGCGAAATAAACTAAACCCAATAACATGCATTTGTGTATACAAAATAATAAATCTATAACTTCACCTTAAAATAATCTTAGATTAATTATTTTTTTTAATTTTCTGCGAACAACTTTCTTTCAACCAAATTCTTGTGAATCATCAATATTCTTCATCAAAATTTTTATAGTGAAAGCGGTGGTGCTAATAGTGGATCCATAAGATCCATAATAGCGGATCCATAGCGGATTATAAAGGCTAATAGCGGATCCAAAAGATTATTAAATATATATTTTTGAATTATTAAATTGTTTTTATTTTAGTTGCTTTAATATTTCTACGCAGTGCTAAATAATATTTATATTTGAATTGGTTAATATTATATTTGAATATATATTTTATATTAATAATTTTATATTGTTTAATTTTATATTTGAATACATATTTTATATTGTT
>JAPMOR010091354.1:127316-143834 GCA_026543865.1 Argiope aurantia | reverse complement strand
ATTTTATATTGTTTAATTTTATATTTGAATACATATTTTATATTGTTTAATTTTATATTTGAATATGTATTTTATATTGAATAATTTTATATTTGAATATGTATTTTATATTGAATAATTTTATATTGTTTAATTTTATATTTGAAATAAAATGCTCTTAACTATACTTTGTTGACTTTTTATGAACATTTTGTCTTTTTAAATGCATTTTAAAAATGTGTTCTCTTTTCTTCGTGTAAATTAATAAATAAATATTCTATGAACTGGTCATAAAGTTTTTACACGATATACATAGCTGTTTGTCTATCAGAAAACATTGTACCAGTGACTTACCTAAAAATTACATTCTATAACCATAAGTGACAGCTCATTTTTTTAAAAAATAAATAGTTATTAAGTTTGAAAATGAATTAAATATACTATTAATAATTATTTGTAATTTTAATTCTTAACTAATTTGATTTTTTAGATAAAATTAGTATTTCTAGAAGAAAACATTGTATTTCTTTGTGCAGTTAGTGAATTTATATTAGAAAAATTAAGCACATTTATCTAAATAACGTTAAAGAAATTTGAATGATAATTTTATAAACATAATAATATTTATCCTATTGTAAAAAAAAGAAATGAGATTCTATATATTCTGAAGAAAGAAAAGGGAATTTTTTGCATTCTACCTTAAAAACTGGTATTTTATTTATTTTATACAGAATTTTGCAGTTAAAGAAATTGTATTGCAGAACTGTATAAGATGCATAATATTTCTCAAGGAAAATTTATCATAATTTTCAGCATTTTAAATTTAAGAAAAAAAATTTGATCATTTATATTTATTCTCCGACGTGTGTATGATTAAAAATAAGCAGCGATCAGCATTACATTTTCATGGACATGCGCAATGGTCCAATCCACACTCACCCAGTTTTCACATTGCAGTCCCACTGCTGGTAAAGAAGCTGGAAAAGGGGGTGAAAGCGGTATTCCAATCCCCACCCCTCTCCGAAAAGGGGGAGACAGCCCAGAAGATGAGTACGAAGAGATTTATGTGCGGGGGGGAGGGCACAAGAGATTTCGTCAGAGTCAAGGGAAAGAAGCAGGTTATAGGGGGGATAAGGGGATTTAGAACCCTCCCCTTTTAGACCCTTAACTGTTGTTTAGAGGGAATGGGGGATCAGAGCGGTAGGGAGAAAATTTCACAGACTATTATTTTTGGAAGTTTTCTTAATTCCTGTGTTAAAATCTTTTCATTAACAATCGCTTTCAAAGCGTTACGCTTCCCACTTTTCAAAGTCGAGAAAGTTGCTACATTTTTTTATCTTCTTTTTCTTCCTACTATCCGGCAACTTGGAATTCTTTTCTACACGTCAATTATCCGGACTAAATTTCTGCCATTGATCTTTCACGTCCACTGAACTTCTTTTTATCCGTCCTTTTCCCTTTTTTTATATACTTTCGATCTTTTGTAGCTTTGGTCTCTTTCTTTTTTGCCACCCATTTATTTTATAGTTCCTAAGAGTAAAGTCTTAAATTGTTAAAATAAATGAGCTTCATTCTGTTCCTTTTTTCTTTATCTTTTTCTTCTTTATCGCTTTCTCTTGCTGAATTGTCGCCGATATTGGTTATCTTTTCTTCTTTCTAACTGTGTATGCTTTCTCCGAGGTGAAAAAAATTCATATCTCCAAAAATTAGCTGAAATATGGTCATATAGTAGGGGTTAGGTTTAATACAGTAAAACCTCAACTAATCTTTCGTTAAAGTTTTTCTAAACATTCTTTCCTAAAAGTTTCCTTTATTAAACTAGGATTTTTGGACATCTTCTGTAATCATCAAGCATCAAAGGTTAATGTTTAAACCGTCGATTTGAAAGGAATCGTGAGGTTATGAAATTACAATAGCCCTCATGCAATGAAAAAGCTTTCCTGTATTAAAATTTGGGGATTTTACTTCTCATTAATTTTCATAAAAAATCAGGTAAATAGTGGAGGTAAATTTTGCAATGGAATTTTTATACATTAAAGGCAATTTGAATTGGTAAAGGATGATGATAATACTGTCATTATTCAGATTGAATCAGATTGCGTTTTCAAACTAATTATGCATATCACCATCAAATTTCCTTTCTTATGGAATAAGATCACATGTAATCAGGAAACTTCTTCCATTATTGTTTGATGGAGGTGCATTTGTTTTGGTTTTCCCATTATTTTATGTGCACAACTGTTATATAAATAAGACCATAAATCAACTGAATTGCTGTATGTACGGCCCATTTATACAAGATATCTTATTGGAAATTTTTTCTAATCATCTACCAACAGATTACGTACGAATGTTATTGTTTCAATCCAATAGAATGCCAACAGTAACATCAGAAATAACCTGGAAGTCCAGTACCTTCAGACAAATGAACTATTTGAACCCAGTCGTTCGTTACTACAATCACCAAATGTAATCTACATATTCACATGAATATGTTCTTTAAGGGACAGAGCTTGATTTACGAAATTCTCATTGAACTACAGTTACTAAATTTATATTTGAATAGTTGTTTCGATTTGAAAATTAGCCGTTTTTTAGGTGGAGGGGGGCGTGTGATTAAATTGTAAAATTCTTATTGGCAAACTAAAATTAGATTTCTTTTATCTATATTGATTTTGTCTTTTGTCTAAAAATAGATAAATACAAACGGAAATTGCTCCACCCCTCCTATCATTTTTGCTTTCTCGTATAGGAATTATACAAAGAGAAATTATTGCAGTTTTAAAAGTCAGAAAATTCAAACTCAAGATTTTGATGAATCTCTTAGTTTCTGAACTTTATGAGTGTGAAACATATATTTTTGGAGTTATGTATATTATATGCATATGAGCACAATAACCGCCTTGAACTATAAGGGTTGAATTTTATATAGCGTCTTAACTTTACATTTATAGGTTTCTGACAAATTTTGAATAAAACCCGCTCAAATGATAACTATATATCCAGTTGCCCAGATATAAATCAACACATAGTCACAAAATGGAAAAAAACTGGATGGATAAAATTTGGTGCGCAGATTTAACATCTAAAATATAAATGTGTATGAAATTTAAAACCAGATCCGTCAAGGGTTTGGTCATCTATACATTTGTACTTTCACAAGCATGTAAGTGCGTTAAGATATAATAATTTGAATATATGAAAAGTGATTTTTTTAACTATAGTTGCCAAATTTTGATTTTAATCGATCAGAAAAAAAGGCGCCTAAAATAATATTAGGTTTTCTGGTACTTGTGTATTAACTATATCCCAGCATTCATTGCAAAAGAAACTACCAAAGATCGCACTTTTAAAGGCCTTTTTGTAACAATTCGCCAATTACATACGGTTAATAATAAACAAGTGCATATATTAGAGAATATGTGAAGATATTCAGGAGAAATAACTCCCATTGACTTCTAAAGACTTTTAATAGTTGCCACTATGAGGACGAAAGTTATTAGAAGAGAATGGAACTGATAAGAGCTTTACATAAAGGCGTCTCAAGCATAGATTAAAGATAGTCCAGAGTTTGAAAAACAAATCAGTTTTCAACCCCTAATTTCTAGACAATTACAGCAATCCAAACTTTTCAGTTTAAAAGTTTTTCGATATAATGAGACGATTAATTGCTTCTTACTTACTTCAACAACATTTAATAATATTGCTGCTCATTTTTTAAAAAAAACTAATAATGTTTTGCAAAAGTTTTAATTTATTCTTTTCAGGTGTTATTTAGGGAGATAAAAAAATACCTGATTAATGCATAAAAAATACCTTCGTCCAGGTACTGTATGTTAAAACATTTTTGTGATTTTATCAATTGGTTTCGTCAACTATACAATCATTAATTCCTAGTTCTAAGCTTTTTATATAGTTTAGTTTTCATTTGATTATTTGTTACTTCATGCAAAATTTATGGCTGTGCGATAATAATTATTCTTAAATAGAAACTGATATTAAGTGATACAAAATAAGATCGTAACAATCTGCATATAGATTATATATATATATATATATATATATATATAATGCAACGTACTTGGTCCAGAAATCACGTGAACGTTTTTCGCTATTTATTGTAGAATATCAGCAACCAAATACAAACTGATGTCCGTATAAACATTCTATTTCATTGAACGTTGTTCTAGTTACACTTTTCGAGATTTCATTCAGGAAATTAACGGATTATTGGAACGGCAAAATATTATTAGGAATGTTCAGAAGAGACTTCATCATGTCACCCGCATTCGATCAAGAAGAGAAGGTATAAAAGAAATCAAGATAATAAAAATACGTATCAGACAAAGTTTAAATGAGTGCGTGAATACGCTTAACCACCGCTAAATAAGTAATCGATATGACTTGCCTATGGAAAATTGATGTTCAAATCTTCCTGAACTATAATCTCAAAAAAGTTGTTTTTGTATTAACCTAAAACTAAAAAATTACCATTTTAATAAAACGAATTTTATTTTTATTTTTCATATTTTTTTTTCAAATTTATACTGATACACGATATGTAATCAATGTTTTTAATGTTATGATAAAATTCAAACATATCTGCCAAAGCATTCAAACTCATAATTTTGCCAATGTTAAAATAAGGATTTAAAAAATTGCTTTCTTTGGACATTTATTCTGAAGTAGAGTTTTCGAAATTGCTTCCATTTTTTTTTATCTATACGCGTAGTAATTTTTAAGAGATTTATTCAATAAAATTCATGTTTTTTTTCTCGTTTTATCAAATAGCAAGGTGATTTAAAAAAAGAATGCATTCCTATTAATAGGTGAATGTCCTAAAAATTCAGCAATATAGACTCACTAGTTGGTAGCCAAAGGCGACCAGTTAACGCATTATTCTTAAACAAATTCTATAAATTTCCGAAACATCAAAAAACAAAATATTGATATAAAGAACTGAAATATGAAGTCTAAATTTTCTTTTTTACCTACCACGTATAAAACATGTCTACGGTAAATATACAATTAAAAAAACGATCTAATCTAAAGAAATTAGCAAATGAAGCAATCTGTTAAAGATGTAGAAAAATGTCATCTAAGTAGCAAAAAACTCCACATATCAATATATGTGCAGCATATCTTAATTTTACACACATATATTGTATATTTACAATATATTGGCATGCATGGTTTTTCCTATAGTAGATTTTCAGATAGATGGTTCAGATAGATAGATGGTTTTTCCTATATAATATTTTCAATCACAATATGTCCATTTCCTATTTTTTAAATCATTTTTAGCTGGATATCGATGATTTGTAAACATTTTAGTTGCCTTTTAGCAATGCACGATTTTTCTAAAAAAAATTTTATTGGATTTACTTACACCAAGTTTACTTTTTCTAATATTTAAAAAACATCCGTAATTATAAAGATTCCTATATATAAGTATGCTTACTCATTTTGTGCAAATATATAAGATTTATGTTTCTCAAACAAAAGAAAAAAATATTCTTAGCTTAAATTTTGTTTCATAGAAGGCAAAAAAAAATTATTTTATCTAATATTTGTAATCTTACAACCGTTCCGTTTTATATGATAATAACTTCTTTTCTCAAATATTAAATCTAAGAATATTAAAAAAAGAACAACACTCCCTGCATAAATAAATTAAATACAAAAATTCATTGCTTTAGTTACGAGGGAAAAAAATTAGAAAAAGATTTTTAAAAGATAACACCGAATCTGGGGAAAAAAATAATTTATGATCGATCAAACGATAACAAATCGTTAAAGGTTAATCTTCATTCTCGTTGTAAAAGTGAAAGTATAAAAATATTAATACCTTGTGAACAAACACGACGTGAAATTGGATTCGAATTTTTATGATTTTCGAGATTGTATTTACAGGTTATGAAAAGTTGTTCGTCTTACAGCTATGAAAATATCGTTAAATATGAAAAGGCCTCCCGTAAATTTTATTATCTGTATTTCCATACAAACACGTGATATTACTTTTGAGATAACAGATCTTCATACACAAAATTAAAATGATTAAAAATTCAGGAGGTAATAGGTTTCCCAACTTTTTTTTTCTGAGAAAGTGTTTGCGAGTATGTATAATGATGACTTAGAGCTCTATCCAAAATTATTTCTACATTCCTTAAAAATTTTAATTGTCTTTTTATAATAATTCTTAACTGTAGAACAATGACTGGTATATTCTTTGAAATCTGCGAAACCATGGATATATTTACATGCAACGCAGAGTGTCACATTAAAATTTCACATCGAGACCAAATTTTATTACGGGGGAACTAAACTGGTTTAATTATACATCTTGGCAAGAAGTATCTATGGAAGTATCTATGTAACGAAAATTAAATTAACACATTTTCACTTGCTATTGGAAGAAACAAGTCGAACATAGAGAAAATCATTTTGATTTTAGCATGACAATTAATTTTAAACTAGCATATTGTTTCTACATCACATGTAATGGCATGGATATTTATAAATTGTGCAGAACGCTCTATAAAGAAATCGTTAACCCTACAGCGCAGGGCTTTTTATTTTTTTATAAAGAAAATATGTGTTTTGAATAGCTTTATATAATTCAAGAAAATTATTTTCAAAAATGTAAAGTATTTTTTTCGTGAATTTTTTTAAAAATTAAAATGGGCCAAATAATTATATTATAAATTACAAAAGACATTATAAATTAACTAATATTCCAGTGACACAAATCACATTATAACAATTCTGCAATAAAAAATAAAAGTTCCTTTTAACCATATATTTTTACGAAGTAAGAAAAAAGTATTTTGATTGTATTTTTCATGGTAGAACTATTTATACAGCAGCCGTGCTGGTATTTTCACAAGTTTCCAGTTTAAATCTAATTCTAGTACCACTATTACCATTTATTGATCTTTTCTATAAATTTTTATCAAAAAGAATTTTTAAAAAAGGTTTTCGAAACATTCATCGTTGTTCTTTGAAACAGTAATGTGAAACTTGCAAATGGAAAAAAACGTGTAGTCAAAAAGCTACAAGATACACTATATGGTTAAATCCAAAGCCATCAATTTTGACCCTAATAATTTCTTCGGTAATAAAGATTCACTAAGAAAAAGTTTCAAAATGTTAATTAGATTTTAAGATAAAAATCGTGCAAATTTTATTGCTTTTCCTCAATAAAGTAAAAATACATTATTTTTGTATAAAACTGTTTATACGATCCTTTCAAATTTCTCAAAAAATCTAGCTTTTGAATAATATCAATTTGATTTCCTATTATAAGCTTTTCCATTTGATAACTTTTTCAAAATTCGTTTTAAATACAATTTCACATTAAAGATTTTTTTATTTAATGTTTTCATTTCAAAATTTTTTTTCTTAAATTAAACAAATTCTTTAAAATATTTAAGTATTTTTACAATTCTTTTCATTGTTTAATTATTCTATTTACACTTAAGGATGTTTTAATGATATTAAATGCTACTTTTATCTGGATACTCTCGTTTTTAAATAATTATGAATGAATTTAAAAATGAAATAAATATAAGTGAATCAAATTTAAAACAATATCATACTACAATGTTTCGGACTAAAATTCTAAAATTTCACATCTCCTTAAAATTGTATTTTGATGGTAAACAATTTTAGATTTATGTAAATATTCTTAAGCCTTCTTTCAAACACTTTTGGTCATTTGTAATTTTTTTTTTGGTCTTTTAATCTTCTTGACTTTCGAAATTACTTTGCTATGGATAGCAAAGTTTTAGTATTCGTTTGTTAGCTGACAGCCAATTCCATCCTTCAAATGTTGGACAAAAGTTGGCGAATAATTTGTTCGATCCGTTTTATAGAAACAATAACTTGCAAATCTTTGCTGCAATCCATGATCAAAGACAAAACATGATTATAAAGAGAATTTATGTTAACTGTTATCGTGTCCAATAGCTAATACCCAAACTGTAAGCGATAGATATATAGTTTAATTGGAAAAACTGCTTTAAATCATGAAAATAATTACATTTTATGTTGCCTGAATATAAACAGATATATTTCTGAAAAAAAAAAGCTCGGAAACTTTTTATACGGTAGCCAGGTCCTTGCAAACAATTAACAACATTTTAAAACATAATTTTAAAAAAATCCATTTTATGCCTAAAATTAGCATAAAATGATGCCATTACTTAATATAGTCTTTTTACCTAAATACTTATACAAGTAATTAGATGCAAATTAATTAATTTTATAGCAATGCAATTACAAATTCAATTGTAATGCAATTTACAAATGAATATTTTACAAATTTATATATCGTTACAAATATATATATATATATATATATATTCTCTTTCTACATTTGAGAATTCTCTCGATGCTTTTTGTTGTTGTTGTTTTGCTTCTTAAGGTATCCGAAAGCGTTGAAAACTTCAATTTTCGCCAAAAATGTCATTTAAAAAATTCTTTTGTTGGATACATCAGTCTTTGAGCTATCCAAAACAGGTTTAATTTTGTTTCTACGTTAATTAGAAGTCAAGATATTAATATTTTCGTAATAATTGATAAACCTGAAGAGAACATTTAAATAACTGGAAGCACCAATTCAAAGGGTCAAAAGCGTGCTAAACATTTGTATAAATACAAATTTAGTTTTAAATACGGAAAATGTTTTGCACGGAAAAATGCAATATGCCAATGAGAGTTTCAACAGTGTTTGTGAAAATTTGTACCTAAACATATCTTTGTTGAGCTCCAAATTCTCAGATCAAGGGCATTTATGTCTGTAATACATTTTAAAGAAGGTTTTATAGGATTATTGAATATCCTGAAGGTTATTGGAGTGTATCCTAGTGGAAATGCAATTAGAGCATTTACTGAGCTCGACAAAGGAATCTAGGTGACATTCACTGGCCTAATAGAAAAATTGCTAGGAAAAAATGATTAAAAAAGAAAAATTATTGAAAACTGAGGAGAAAGAAGGTATAACCTATAAATGTGGTAAATTTTATGTATTTATACACATAATTTATTATTAAAACATGTTACTGTATACTTTAAAAGAATTTTTCTTAAAATTGATTTCTACTTACTTTTTTGTTCACTTCAAACCAAATAACTCAAAATATAATTATCATATTACTATGAAATTTGGTGGACTTCGTCTTTATACTATTTTCTAGGAAATGATTTAAAAGAATTTAGTTTGAGTGAATATTGTTTTAATTTACAGCTTATTGTTTGAATAATAACTCCATAAATTTACTAAAAATTTCATGATAAATCTTCGAATGGTTATAAAATTTTTATTTAATATTATAACCATACGCTTGTAGATTATTCCCTATAGAAAACTATGTAGTTTATTTTGGTATAAGTTTTGTTCGAATGAAAGTAACAATTTTTGGCGTAGCCAATTTGAAGCTTTTTAAGAATTTGCTTAAATGTGACTATTAAATGTCAACTTTCAATAATTATTAATTTTTATTTCAGGTATTGACATTCTTTTGCTAATCTTTAATAGTCTTAAACCCAGAAATATGGCTAAAATATGTCTACACCACCATGTTTTTCTAAAAATAATTGCTCCGAACGTGTTCGGATACCTTAAATTTTTAATATGTATCATTATTTGAGGGTGAGGGTATAATTTTATATTTCAAAGTAAACAATTTTTGAAAAAAAAAACTTCAAACAAAAAGAAATGACAACTTACAGTTTTCATTCTGTTAATTAAATTTTTGTTATTCAATTTAATTACGACTCAAATTAGCGCTGTTAATCGAGGTTTGATTATAATTATTAATCCGCAGCTTATAACTGAAAGATACAAAAACGATCTCCAAAGCAAATTTTTAATTTTTAGTTAATTTCAAATTGTTTCAAATTATTTTTGCTAACTAGAGGTTTCTTCCTTCTTTTGTATTTTCTTTACAAGATTTTTTTTCTATTTTTTTATATATATTTTTTTAATCTGAATAGAAATTTTGATAAAATTATTGTTTTTGAATAAATATATTTTTTAAAGCAAAAATTTCGAATATCAGAAATATTTTGATCATCATAGAATTCTGAAAACTTCAGAATCGTTCGATGTTACCGATTTCTTCAATTCATAGTGCCATCTCAGGCTTTCCGACTTTTTGTTATTCTTTTCATTATTTGAACCTCTTTAAGGTTGCGACAATAATTTATAATTCATTTTTTTTAAATATTTATAATTTAGACAAATATCTTGGAATTGTTAGTATTCTACCAAGACTAGCTATGCAATTAATTCAAAGCTAGCTTTTAATCAGAAATGAAATCTAAAATTCTTAATGAACCTTCATACAGTGAATTCGAAATCAAGATGGTATTTTACGCCGTGTTAATGACTTTACATTTAACGCAAAAGGAGTTTTAGGACGGAAGTTTGAGCCATTTCTTTCTTCGATTTTTTTCTGCGTTTCCTAAGCTGATACTGCTAATTAAAGGGATGAAGGATTTTTAGTGTAAATATGTTCTGCGCATTTAATTCTTTAGCACTACAAAATAATTTCACAAAATATATATTATTTTGGAAATTACAGAAATTTATTCGAAATTTACATAATCTTACAGAGACCTTTTTATTCTCTGCATATATTTGCTTTTGTGAGTAATAAAATTATTTTATAATTCGTAACCTAAAACACAATCTTTCTCTTCTTTTTCCTCTGTAAATGTTTTTTTTTTTACTTTCACTGATAAGAGGTGTGAACTATTAACTCATTTCATGAGCCTCATAGCTTTGCCATCCATTCAAATATTCAAATCAGCCATTATAATCATTGTGTCAGCAAACTTATATTCGAAAATTTTGAGTAGTTTTTGCCTTATTTGAAATTTTTTCCTTTGTACTTCATCTGCAAATCAATAATAAAGTATCAAAGGAAAAAATTCAAATATTATTGAAAACTATGGGTCTTGACGAATTTCGTCAAAAGAAAAAGTTTTCATATTTAATATTTCATTTGGAAATTAAATCTACTAAACTGAGAAATTAAGTGTTATGTCAGTTTTTCTCTCTTTTCTTTCAATCTTTAGCATTACGGAAAATAAATATGGATGAACTTAAGTGAACTTAATCATGAATTTAGGATATTATCAAGAATTAGAAACCTCTTAGAAGCTTATCTCTGTTTCTGTTCATTTTAATAATCATTTTTGGGACTGAAAAACAAACTAAAATAAGTGAAATTTAGAATGGATAATTATTTTTACCCACAAAAACTAAAATATTTTTCCAGAGAAAAATAATAAAAACATCATGATTTTAATTTTTATTAAAGCTAGGATGTGTTTTTTATTTAAATCTAAGGTTAATGCTTGACTTATTATTCTTGAAATATTAATAACTTTTTGAATAAATAGGATATAAAATGTACTCCAATTTTAATTTTCTTGAAATATTAATCACTTTTTAAATTTTTGTATCAGTTAAATGTAAGTCATAATTTTCTTTGTTTCTTTTATTTTATGTCCTCATATACATTCAAAAACGAATTTAATTGGACCAAATTAGAACTTTGTGAAGCAATATGATAATGTATACTTCTTATGCTATCATGACTCCTCTTTAATGCATTACGGAGATTATTTCTTTTAAATTAGATACCATCGATCGATGCTAATATGTTATATATATTATAACAATTACCTTTAAAACTTCAATGGTTCTGTGATTAGCTACATAATATATATGTTGTTGTTTCTAATGGCACTTGCCATGGACAAGCTCGCTGACGAAATCAACGATTTTAAGCCGAGGGTGCGTCTCTTGTTGTTTTTTTTGTAGCGCCAACTAGGACCAAGAGTACGTCTTAGCTACTCGGGCCTCTTATTCGCTTGCACAGCTCCTTTCCACAAGGGGCACATTCACACATCTCACAGATAAAACAGATGAAGAACAACCATGCTCGAACCGGGACTCGAACCCAGGACGCCCAGATCAAGGGGAAGACGCGCTACCCCTATGCCATGATGTCGACCACGTAATATATATTGATCCACTGAGCGTTCTGAAATACTTATCATCGTTACATACAACCATCTTTCGCTGTTCAACATTTTAGACTTGTATGACAAACTTATCTGGAAATGCTTTCAAATTATTTTATGTTATGTTTCCGTACATGTGGAAACTTCGGGAAATGAAAAGGTTGAAACGGCAGCTAAATTGGCTACTACTTCCTTGCCAACACAGATTCCTCTTCAGAGTGACAAGAAATATGTATGTCACATTTTCTATTGAAAAGTTGATTGGGATGAATAGATTCACAATGAGATTCATAAATTAGGCCTACAATCATTGTCTGACTCACGTTTCCCAGCAGAAAAATGGACATCATTTTAACTAGATTGAGGATTTTAACTAATTATCCACCGACATTTATTGATGGAGAACCAACACCATTTGTAACACTCCTATATCTGTTTTACACATTTTTGCATAATGTCCACACACAGGTCAGAAATCTGACCCTGATTTGATCGAGTTGCTTTTCAAAATTCCTCATATTAATCTTTTTAGTTTTTAAAAAAAATATTAATTTTTATAACCCATATATAAACATTAGCCATGTTTTTTAGTATAGTGAAATACCTATCATTGTTGCAGTTTTTTTGGACTGTTATATTTTGATATTTTTACACTTAGATTTCATACACATCCTATGTTTCAATTTTATTATAAATTGATACAAATATTTTAATTCTATGAGTGTGGCTCAGCTTAACCAAAAATGGATTTTGTGCCATTAAACACAAATTCAGCTCAACTCAACTCAAAATTTCAATGAGAAAAGCGAAATGAGGAAGCGAATGGAAAAAATTATTACAATCGCGTGAAGGAAAGTTACAACAGATTTTGTTTCTGACTATAGTCATTACAATGCACTCATTTAGGAATTAGAAAAAATTAGTATAAGAGAAATCACTAAAAAGTAATTATAAAAAAAACATTCTTATTTTTGAAGAGTAGATTTGAATAAACTAAAAACATAAACAATTCAAACAAATCCCCTTATCCGCGATGAATTTTTACAATCATTTTTGGAAAACGATTATTTAAGTTCAATTAGAAACAAGTTAATAATTGTGTGATTAATCACATTTTTATAATTTTAATTAAAATAATTCTCGATGGTCACTAAAACAATTTATAAGAGCAATTAGGCAGTTGAGAAAATAATCATTAAAGTTTTTATTCTATTTACATACAGAGTATTTAAAAACATTAAGCAGATCCAAATTGAATTGCTGAATTAATGTTCGTTTCGATTGCCACGCCGAGCAAACTACTTTTTAGCCACTCAACGAATGATAAAAGAGGTTCCCCCTAAATTTTTTCATTGTATATTTTTTTACTTCCATGCCTTTTTTCATTGGAAGAAAAACAATAATAATAATTCCAAAAACAGTGTGAGAGAGAGAGAGAGAAAAAAAGAATGATAGAATTCTTTCCTGAATGTAATGAGTTTCCAACAAAATCTGTAATGACACTTAAGTTATGAAAGGAATCAGAATTGTTGTTACCTATCATTATTTAACATGCCTTCCAGATAAAATTAAAGCAGGAAGGGAATCGGAAAAAATTAATTGAATTTCTGGTCGAAAATTATCTAATTTGTAATATTCTGGGAAGAGCTATGGCGATTGGTATTGAAGAGAGCACTTCATGAAAAAAAAATGTTATCTTTTTAGGATTTTTTTTTATTTCAGAATGAGGAGGCTGGAATGGTTGTTATTATTACGCACTACAAGATGAGTTTGGGATTTGATGATTATCCCAACTTTAATGTTGTTTGAAATTGGATGGACTGTTTAGCTATAAATTGCGATGAAATTGTGTTTCGTTCGCAATGTTTGTGGAACATCGATAATCGAAACCATTTCCTCTTGCTTTGGAAGAAAACATAAAAGCTAAAGAAAATCGATTAACACGAAACGCTTGAACACTTGACTGAATGGCCACGATAAGGATGATAGCAATGAACTGTTTATTTTATTTTCTAAAATGTAGATTCGGAGATGTCTTTGGTGTAAATGAGACGTTTTTTAAAAAGAAAAAAGTTTTTTAAGTAATTTCACATTCGTATTTTCAAATCAATGATATTCAAATAAATGGTGGATGTCTATTCAAAATTCGTTTAATTATTTACATTAACACTGTGAATTTGTTAAGATTTCAGATGATATATTCTGTTTAAGAAAATTATATTTATTTAATTTTAAAAATTCTAGAATAGTTCTAAAATAAATTATACTTCTCATAATCTTTTTTTCAAGGACAATCACATTTTTAAAAAATTTATTAAAATTAAAGAAAATTACTTAAATCTCACAAATATGAATTTATCTCTAATTGTAATTAAATAATCGTTTTCAAAAAGTACAAGTAATAATGATCACAGCAGATCATTGTTGTTTTCCAAAGAAATAGTAGAAATTCTTTATTTTATGCTTCATTAAAATGATCATTTGTTTAAATCTTTATGGTATTTATTTGAAAGTGATTAAAGAATGATGATGAAGGAAAAAAAAGAAAATTAAATAAATGCCTTTAAAAGAAAGTCATAAAAATATATTTTAATAATCGTAGCAATTTGATATCAATTCCAATGTACTAGCTAACGTGTTAAAAAAAAATTTTAATTCAAAATAAAGAATCAAAAAATTATTAATGAAAATTAATTTCTTAAGGAAAGGAAATCTATCCTTTTATTCAAAAATTGAACGAGTTTGAACAAAAAAAATTCCAGAACAGAATTCTAGTTTGAATGAGTACAGTTATAACCTGTTTATTTGGCTATAGTTTTTAAGAAATTAATCATTTGCAACTTCACATTTTTTGCAACATCACATGGAGCGAGATCAGAGGAATAAGCTGGTTATGTAAAGACTGAAATATAATCGGATGACTCTTGATAACTGGGTATCTCAATTTCAAGTATCATCCCTAGCAAGGAATAAAATTTAGTTCGTTTAAAGATTAACTGATAAATAGTTTTTAAAATATCGAAACAGTGCTGTCAAAAGCAAACAAATATATAAAACTTTAAAGCATATAAGAAAGTAGGTGAAAAATGCATAACAAAATTTCAACTATACACGTATGAAATAAATAAAATGAAGGAAATGGGCGTAGTAATGGAGAATATAGTTAAAAATCTGGGGGAATGGTTTCTCCAAAACTTCTTCATATACTCTCTAACAAACTGGTCATGCCAGAGAACGTCTTACATGGCATTGACGTACAATAGTTAAGGAATATTAATCTTTGATGTGATGTAGCGTTTTTTGAATTAGCAGCCTGCTTTATAATCCTTGGCGAATTATCTGGTGATTAATCCATGACATGCTGTTAATAGTAAGTAAACATCGAATTTATGTATCAGACACTTTTTTCTCAGCTGGTTGAAACCAAAATTTGACCAAAACTGTACAAAATCCCATACCAAATATGATATATTTAAGATACTGCGTTTTTTAATAATCACGTTTACATGTTTCTGAAAGTAAAGACTGACAGACAGCCAATCTGTCGTTGGATATGGCTCGAAATTTGGCAGGTGTCCGTACTATAGATATTAAATCTTTCTACTAAATTTTATGTATCTAGCTCTCTTCGTTTAGTAATTATCGCTTTAACTATTAATACAATAATTTCTCTGAACATATTTTACACGAAATTTGATAGAAATATAAAAATTTGGTGTTAAGAGCGTATACTAAATTTCAACAGTCTAGCTCAAAATGTTTTTGAATTTTCTTTGTCATAGACAGGCGGACATTTTCTAAAAATGTGTTCTTCGAACTCCGGGAGGTCTAAAACGTGGAGATTCGTCAAAGTCACGCCTTCGAATTTTTTGATGATTATAATACTTTCTCTGTACTTTGCATACGAGAAAATAAAAAGTGTAAAAGTATGAATATAATATTTTTATAAAACTTTCAGAAGTTCTAATTGGATAAAACTGCTTATTTAGCTACGAGTTGGCGGTTGTTATATTTATGCACTTATATTTTATTTATTTATGCTAGAATGTTGCACGTTTATAAAGGAAGAATTTTATAATTATTTCCATTATTTCAATGTGTGTTACAGTTCTGATATATAATACTTAGTGTTCCTGATGAAAATATATTTTTATAATTTCGAAATTCAATTATTAATGAATTAAATCAGTTAATTAAAGTTATTAATATCAATTAAATAAATAAATATAAATTGATTCCAAATGAGTGAAGTCATCGAAAAGTAAATTGCATGATTATCATACTAATAAATGCAGAAAAATATTCAAGATTAAAAAATTAATTATAAAATATTTGGAGATGAAAATTCAAAAGTCGTAAAAGCATGAGGCATTGAAAACAATACGGCTGGAAAAATTAAAAAACAATCCATCATATACAATCCATTATCCATTATTATATTATTATATTAGTTCATAAACATATTAAAAATTAAACTATAAATAAGAGAAAAATTCGAAAATT